>JAVGWX010000001.1:131638016-131860516 GCA_036924085.1 Ariolimax columbianus | reverse complement strand
ATTTCTCGTCTTGAGTTATCATGCGAGCTATAACTCAGCTAAAAGCCGGATTAGCGAGGAGTATTCCTCATGGTTTGAAAGAAAGTTATAAAACGTTATCCCATACATGTAACAGGAGTTAGTTGCACATCGCAAGCGAAGATGGCGACATCAACAGACGGTGTTGTCTTGATAGTGTAACTTGCAAAACTGTAGCTGTCATTGTAAATTTACGTGTCGTGCTCGAGATCTCATCTGAATTTCTTTGAGCGTTGAAGAAAAATAAATAAAATCCACTGCCGACTCGCTGGGCCAATCACAGTTCCATCATCGCCCAGAAAACATATTCCGATGAATTGGTGTCTGAGCAGATGGAAGAATTACAGTTGTTTAACTGTAAGGTTGATGGTGTGCATTGTTGTTCTTGACTTGATCCATTTTTAACCAGTCTGTCTGCCTTGTCATTGCCAGTTGTATTTTAGTTTTCATGGACCAATTGCATAACTATTCTGACTTCATGAGATGTGGCAAGTTGGTTGACATATAGGGATATTTGGGTAAGTTCAGGCTTACAATGACCACCATCTTCTAGACCCCAAAGGGCAGATAATGAGTCTGTAAAGATTACAATACTTTGAGCTTTTGATGGGAAAGCATAAGGTACATCCCAACTTTTTACCGTGAAAAGTAATAATAATAAGAATTAGAAGTAGTTATAGAAGTAGTAATAGTGGCAGTAGTCATAGTAGTAGCAATAGTAATAGTAGTCATAGTAGTAGTAGTAGTAGTAGTAGTAGTAGTAGTAATAGTAGTAGTAGTAGAAATACATTTAGTTGTTGTCATTCTACTTGTTCTTGGCAAGTTGACAACATATAAGAATACGCTTGCAGTTAGGTTTTGCTATTTTGTTCTACTCTTTCTCGACATGTCGATGGCAATTGAGGTTTCTATATCAACAATCGACACAAAACAAGAATGGCCCAATTTCCGGGCGAGGACATGAACAAAACTAAACCGACGTTATTGCTACAAGACATTCGTTGTTGACAAAGAACAAACGTAAACACCTAACGAATCACAACAAAAACAATAAGATTGAAAATCTCATTTGACTACATTGTTACTCAAGATGACAGGTATTAATCAGAGCGTTGCCAGGAATGTGTGAACCACGATAAAACAATTATTACAGACTCGGCCAAACATGAAATCATCAACATAATCACACAACAATATGTGCTCTATTCACATGAAAAACGTATTGATACAGCAATAAATGAGACTAGTCGGATAGTTGCAGGGTGCCTAAACCAGAATACAATTGAAATAATATACGGAAAAAGTCGCATCGACAAAATTTCATGAACTGACGCATATTCTCTTGATCGAACCGCGGGAGCAACAACAATCGCCTGGACACCACGTGCATTACGCAACGTGGAAATAACTAAATAGAATCCGAACTGGTGTTCACGATCTAGGAAGAATGTTAAGAGACGAGGAAAAAGGGATGATGAGACGTGTGACTGTGGAGCAAAGCAATACCCAGACCACCTGTTGATCTGACTAAACCTTCAGTAAACATTCAATGTGGATGGCTGGTTGAGAGAAAACAACAAACCCAAGTAGCTGGACATTGGAAACATGAATCCGACATGGTGTTAAGGCACTGCTGTCACGAACGATGTGTTAGAGACTTGGTTGTACTGTGCATCGGTCTTTTTATGAGATGAGATGGCCAGTTCGTTTCCTCTACTGTTTTTCCTTCAAAAGTATTAAGCTAATTGCCAGTTTACATCTCGGTCGACAGAACGCGTCAATAACGGGGTCGAAACTGTGCGTTTGCCAGCAGAAGATCTAACGATCACGTTACGGTAAATGATGTTAAAAATGCGTCCTGATGCACTGTATTCTAGTGTTCAGCACTACCAAGATTGTAGCTAAATTGATATAGGTGCTCAAATTAAGTCTAAATGGCAAAATCCTGCAGCCAAACGACAACCCAACCTATCTAGGAGTCACATTTGATCGGCGCATGACATGGAAAAGTCAGATTGAGAGAAACCGAATGAAAGCCAGAGAAAGAATGGCAATCATGAGGAAACTTGCTGGCACAAGCTGGGGAGCAGACGAAGGCATACTAAAGAAACTGTATACTGGAAGAGTGAGACCAGTTCTCGAGTATGGCATTGCGGCATGGACAACAGCAGCAAAGGCGAACTTCGATAAAGTTAACAAACTTCAAAACCAAGCCATGAGAATTATAACAGGTGGCATGAAGTCAACGCCAATTGTAGAACTTGAAAAGATTACAAAACTGCAATCCATGACCGATAGAAGAGACTGCAGAGCCCAGCTGCAGTCAGAGAAACTCCGAAGACTGACCGACCATCCAATGCACCAGAGACTAAACAATTTGGGAAATGGGAAACTAAAGCGGAGAAACTTTGCAGAAATAGCCAAAGCAAAGATGCACGAAGATCCCATAAACGCACTAACAACACCAAAACCCATCACTACTGTACGAAAACCTACCTGGAGGCAGGATATATTTCCAGAGGTGGTAGAAAATATACCAGGTATTGCAAACAAAAACTGCCAGACTGAAAAAGAAAGGAGAGATACTACCCTAAGCTTCATAACGAAAAGCTACCCAAGCATGGACTGGACCCATGCATACACCGACGGTTCTGTAACAAACACTACACAGAACGGAGGGGCAGGAGCATTCCTGAACCTACCAAATGGCAGAAAAATAACACTGTCATTCGCTACTGGTAAGTACACAAGCAATTTCAGAGCGGAGGCAGAGGCACTGAGGGCGGCAGTGGAAGAAATGGTGACACACAGTGAAAATGAGAGCCATATAGTCCTGCTGAGAGATGCTCTCGCCGTAGTCACAGCGCTAAAAAGCCAGAAAAACACTGAGCTTAATGACTTAAGAGCAGCACTCTGCAAACTGTGCCAGCAGTCCGCACCAAAAAGGGTAGTGGTACAGTGGGTTCCGTCACACTGCAACATCCAAGGTAACGAGGAGGCAGACAGACTGGCAAAAGAAGATGCAAGACTACCACAAACAGATACCAGTATGACGTACGAAGAGTCAAAACGGCTTATCAAAGCCAGATACATGACCAAATGGGAAACCGAACATACTGGTTACACCAAAAACGATGCCTATTACCAGTTGAACCGAAGATAGCAGGTCGTTGTCTTCAGACTTCGCACTGGCCACAACAGACTGAGGTACCACCTATTCAACAAATTGAAGATAGGGTGTACCGACGAATGCCCGTGCGGTACTGGTAAAATGACCGCTGAACATCTGCTGCAGAACTGCCCGACATACGAGGATCAGAGAGAGCAGATGTGGCCATTACCAGTGGAACTGCAAGACAAGCTCTATGGCAGTGGCGAGAGCCTCAAGATGACCGCCGCTTTTTTCGAAAAAATAAAGGTTACTGTCTGACTGCGTACGCAGAAGAAGATATAGGTGCTGGTTCTGTAAATAATCCCTTCTATATTCCACTGTCCGTGCAACTAATAACGTGTTTGTTAAAGCGCATTCCCTGTATATGGTGTTTGTTGAACCGTGTCGTCAGCCAATCATCTTAGTGTTGTCACTTGTAGACTGTGGACACCAGGTTTAAAAAAGAAAAAACACTTGAGTATCGTCTGTTTTGTTTGGCTGTGGGCTGTTACATCATCGGACCATTATGAACAAATAGGTGCTGTCATCGCCAGCCCTTCCTTCATATCTCTGTGATAATATTAAAGAGTGTGTAAATAGCGATAGAAAAGTATGTTAACTTGATTCATTACAATATTATACTTAAAGTTGTAACCAAATCTGTCTTGCTTAGCTACAAGTATTTAATTATTGTGCAGAAACAATACTTCTAATTATACTTTTACAAAAGCCTACTCAATGTATGTTAACCCGGATGTTACACTTCTCTAAGCAGTATATGAATGACGATGTTGAATCTACCTAGATGACTTCAACTTTGGGTTGACCAGGACACAGATTTATTGTAATATTACCATTTCACGCTCTTAATTCATTGTTTGAACATTTGTTTGGTTTAACTAACTTTGTGGACAGAACGAAGCACTTGTAAAATTGCAGTGCTAGGTGAATGTATTTTAAATATAGTTTAACCTGTAGAGTACACTTTGGCCGCAAGTAATTCATTCTTTTCTGTCATACAATCAGAGGACTGATTTATCTAGCTAGTGAAGGTTAGTAAGATAAATATAATACGTGTGTGGTCCCAAATGGATTAGACGATCATCTCTCTTCTACGTTCGTCATTCGTGAATATCGAATCTGATCGTTGGAGTCGCCACTTTTGTTTGACAAGACAGGTAATCTAATATTTGTATGGACATATGTAAAGAGAAAATTAATAACATTTAAAAAAAATTAAATTTCTCGCCAGGTCGTTAAATGGTATTAATTATACGATCTTTCATCGTGGTTTACAACGAAATACTTGCAACAATCCTCAATGTCTACCACATGTAAAAATTTTGGGAGAGGAAAATGCTAACTTCTTCTTCTTCTTCTTCTGCGTACACAGTCAGACAGTAACCATTATTTTTTCGAAAAAAGCGGCGGTCGTCCTGAGGCTCTCGCCACTGCCATAGAGCTTGTCTTGCAGTTCCACTGGCAATGGCCACATCTGCTCTCTCTGATCCTCGTATGTCGGGCAGTTCTGCAGCAGATGTTCAGTGGTCATTTTACCAGTACCGCACGGGCATTCGTCGGTACACCCTATCTTCAATTTGTTGAATAGGTGGTACCTCAGTCTGTTGTGGCCAGTGCGAAGTCTGAAGACAACGACCTGCTCTCTTCGGAGTTTCTCTGACTGCAGCTGGGCTCTGCAGTCTCTTCTATCGGTCATGGATTGCAGTTTTGTAATCTTTTCAAGTTCTACAATTGGCGTTGACTTCATGCCACCTGTTATAATTCTCCTGGCTTGGTTTTGAAGTTTGTTAACTTTATCGAAGTTCGCCTTCGCTGCTGTTGTCCATGCCGCAATGCCATACTCGAGAACTGGTCTCACTCTTCCAGTGTACAGTTTCTTTAGTATGCCTTCGTCTGCTCCCCAGCTTGTGCCAGCAAGTTTCCTCATGATTGCCATTCTTTCTCTGGCTTTCATTCGGTTTCTCTCAATCTGACTTTTCCATGTCATGCGCCGATCAAATGTGACTCCCAGATAGGTTGGGTTGTCGTTTGGGTGCAGGATTTTGCCATTTAGACTTAATTTGGTACTTTGGGGTTGTAATGAGAGCGAGAATATTGTGCACGTGGATTTCTCCTCGTTTATTTTGACCAGCCATGAGTTCGCCCACTCTTCCAGCGATGTTAGGGCCGTCTGCATCCGATTTCTTGCTATGGTGAGATTCTTTTCAGAGGTCCACATAGCCAGATCGTCTGCAAACATTGAGCTATGGACTCTTCTTGGTATATTCTCTGTAATATCGTTTATATATACCAGGAAGAGTGTGGGTGACAATACTCCCCCTTGGGGTACTCCCTGCTCGAGTGTCACCTTTTTGCTCATCTGCCCTTGTACTTGGACTCTGGCCGTTCTTTGTTTGAGGTAGTGGTTGATCCACTTGTACATCTTCCCACAGACATCACTTCTTCTTAGCTTGACTCTAAGTCCATCCTTCCAGACTTTGTCAAATGCCTTTTCCAGATCCACCCAAACAGCTACTGTGTGTTTCTGTGCCTGGTAGGCATCTTCTATCTCCTGGGCTATGAGGATGACCTGGTCCTCAGGCGATCTGTGCTGTCTAAAGCCGGCTTGCTGTGGAATTAGTATTCATTTTTCTTCCAGATGCCACATCAGTCTGGTGTTTATCATCCGTTCCATCAGCTTGCCGACACAGCTCAGTAGGCTTATGGGCCTGTATCCATTTGGATCTGTTTTGTCCTTTCCTGTTTTTGGTACTGGTACCAGTATTGCATCTTTCCATGCCTGTGGTACAATTCCCCTTTTCCAGCTTTGGTTTAGGACTGATAGCAGTTTCTTCTTCGCTGTTTGGCCCAGCCCCATCAGCATTTCGTTTGTTATCCCGTCTTTTCCGGGAGATTTCCTTTTCTTTAGTGTTCTCATAGCCTCTTCCATTTCGCGCATTGTTAGTTTGGCCATCATGTGCTCTTCAGGAGCCGTATTTATGTTTTCGTGTCCCTTTAGCTCTTCGCTAATGTCTGTATGCTTATCTGCAGGGACCTTGATGTGGTTTGCTCTGGCATAGTGATCGACAAAGGCGTTTGCGGCTTTCTTACCTTTGATCAAGTTCTCGCCCTGCTTGATAGTAATTTGTTTATTTGACGGGGTTTCGTCGTTCATGGCTCTGACTAGCTTCCATAGCTTGTTCCCTTCTTTGTCCAGGTTTAGACTTTCCGTTTTATTTTTCCAGCTTTCTCTTGCTGTTTGCTTGAGAGTGTGTTTGTACTTCGCCGCGGCGGCTTTGAGGGCGATGTTTGCCTCCATGGATTTTTCTCGTTCTGCCATGTTCCTAGCATTTTTTACTGCATCTTCCACTTTCTGCAACTCATCATTCCAGTAGGGCTTATAGTTTTTCCTAGCTCCTCTTGGGATGGTTTCAGTGGCGGCTTGCATTATTGCCTTGCTTAGGCTCTCTACCATGGGCTTCATTTTGGTGTTTCGTGTGTTGATGGTTTCACACAGCCCATCTGTCAGGATTGCAAATCTGTCCCAGTCGGCTCGTTTGTAATTCCAACGTGGGAGCGGTTTTGTTTCCTGTGGGCCTACTTCCATGTCAATGGTTAGCCTGATCGGCCTGTGGTCGCAACCTGCCAGTTGGTTTAGCACCTGGCGGTCTATTTTATGGTGTATGTCCTGTGTGGAGAAGGCCAAATCTGGAGTCGAGGTGGTATGCCATGTTCTTGAATAGAAGCTAGGGCTATCCTCCGGCCTATTGATTAGGGAGAGATTTGCATCTATCTCTCAATCGTCCACTTCGTCACCTCTGCTGTCTGTGTCAGAGTATCCCCATCTCTCCGAGTGGCTGTTGAAATCTCCAACTACTATGCAGTTGGAGTCTCTGACCTCCATACTCGAGAGCGATAGGTCTCTGTTTGGTGGTCCGAACAGATTGAAAATGCGGAGCTTCGTCTCTTGAGCCATTATGTCAACTCCTACAATTTCTGCTTGTCCGGTGTGATTGACAGGTACCGCGCTACTCGGTATGCTGTTTCTGGTCAGTATCAGGACCCCTCCTTTGTGGCCTTCTCTATCTAGACGGAAGGTCTGATATCCTCTGATTGAGAATTTATGGTTATTGTTGAGGTGCGTTTCCTGGATACATGCCACGTCAATCTTACCTTCATGCAGGTGGTGTGTTAGGGAAAGTTTTTTGTTAATGACTCCCTCCGCATTCCACTGTAGTATTTTGAGGGTCTTGAGGTTTTGGCCAATAGAAGTTGCCCCATAGCCATGTGCCTTGACTCCACGACACATGGGTGGGTGACCACCAGTAGTCAAGGGTGGGCCCCTTCGAGGCGTGAGGCCCGGCACTATCGCTGCCTGGCGGGACTCCGCAGGATGAGCGCCATGCGTTTTTCTAATAGGTTGTACTGCCATCATACTGTGATTTACGTTGCACTGTTTTGTTAGGCTTGCGGCCCCGTGCATCCGATTTCAACAGGCGTTTCTGTAGGGATGCCCTCCTTAGCCTTTGGCTGTCCCCAGTCTATCTGCAAGGCAGCAGTTGTTTATGATCAGAGTTTTCTCTCTTATGGAAGTTGTCTTACCAGACTATCGAGTCTTCACTACTCGTGTCTATAGGGTGCAATGATGATATGTGATGATATATGAGATGGACTGGTTAACCCGGAAGAGAGGCAGTCCAGTGTGTCTGTATCCCAGGATCGTCACGTCCTGCCAGAAACGTAGCATTTGCATGTGGGTGGGGTATCTCTTTTTCCCTTTATTTTCTTGGCTTCTATGCAGGGATGGTACGCCTAGCATTCCCCGCCACCTGGGGTGTTGACACAGTGGGGCAGGTGTGCAATGTCCGCTGGTCTGCATCTCTTCTGCGTCCAGTGTGATAGTTATATGGCTGATAACGTACAGAGGTAGATATCGTAGCCGGAGTGCATTCAGCCAGAGGACAAGCCTGGTAATGTCACAGAGATGTTGTTCGCCTGGTGTGCGGACAACTCTCATGGTCAGGGGTTGAGTCTTGACAGTTCACAGTGAGGTGGCTGCTCTACTGTTTTCGACACCCCGACCAGGTACTAAGTCTTTGGTTGGTGTTTTCGCACCCCATCGCCGTATAGGGTGAGTATCAAGCAGTTGTCCGCCCGCTTTGATTGGCGGACGGCAAGGACCTCTTACTGTGGCTCTACCTGATAGGGCTGGGGCGCAAGCCCCAGGTCCCGAGCATGTAGGAGCCTCCCATTGCAGTGGTGCTGAAATTTTGGGCGGGATTGCGGCTTACAAGGGTTCGGCCGTAATCCCCCACATTGTAGCCTCGCGCCCTTGGCTTATCAGCCTGGTACGTGAACCAAAGTGTCTGCGGCTCCTCTCGATTTGAGCTGGTTTTCCGTAGCAACGCCCTGTCATTTGTAGGGTAAAACTGACCTGTCTTCAGATGATCTATTTCCAGCACCCGTTCACTATTTGGTCAGACGAATTTATTGAGGGCTTTTGTTTGTCAATGACCAGGTATTTGAAATCTGCGGTTTCTGCGGAGTTAAACACGATTTCCGTAGCGTTCTTACATTTAAGTGTTTGAGAGCTGACTTGTCATCCGTGAGTCTAATACCAGCGTACGTTCATTATTAGACCCAAACGGCAGTGCTCTCGATTTGTCAGTTGTTCTACAGTATTGGCGTGTTCAGTCAGATTAAGCCGCAGGTTCCACACCTGGTGGTGCCGTTCCGTCAATTCCCTTAGCGAGACAATCAAGTTTCTTAGAGGGTAGCCCCAAATTTTCGAGGGTCTAATTCCAGCACATGTTCTCTATTAGACCCCACGAAGGTGTACTTTTTGATAGTCATTCTGCAGTATTGGCGTGTTAAGTTAATTTAGGTCTCAGGCTCCACTCCTGATAGTGCTCTTCCGTCAATTCCTTTATCAAACACTGGATGCAGACCAAACCGGGCCACAGGGGGCATAACCCCAGATTTCTGGGGGTCTAAGTCCAGCACCAGTTCCATATTAGACCCCAGAAGAGTGGTCTCGGCATGTCAATCATTTCAGTGTTGGCCGTGTTGAGTCAAATTAAGCCGCAGGCTCCACTCCTGGTGGTGCCCTTCCGTCAATTCCTTTAAGTTTCAGCTTTGCAACCATACTTCCCCCGGAACCCAAACACTTTGGTTTCCCGGAAGCTGCCCCCAGAGTCATCGAAGCAACTCCTGCGGATCGCTAGTCGGCATCGTTTATGGTCAGAACTACGACGGTATCTGATCGTCTTCGCGCCTCTGACTTTCGTTCTTGATTAATGAAAACATTCTTGACAAATGCTTTCGCAGTAGCTCGTCTTGCGGCGATCCAAGAATTTCACCTCTAACGCCGCAATACGAATGCCCCCGTTTGTCCCTGTTAATCATTACCTCCAGTTCCGAAAACCAACAAAATAGAACCGAGGTCATATTCCATTATTCCATGCACCATTATTCAGGCAGCCGAGGCCTGCTTTGAACACTCTAATTTTTTCAAAGTAAACGCGCCGGCCACCCAGGACGCTCAGCGAAGAGCACCCGTGGGAGAGAGCCGGCAGACGGTAGGGCAGGAGACAACGGGCAGTGAACCGGCGCGAGCCGGACCGCCCGCCTGCGCCTGAGATCCAACTACGAGCTTTTTAACTGCAACAACTTTAATATATGCTATTGGAGCTGGAATTACCGCGGCTGCTGGCACCAGACTTGCCCTCCAATAAATCCTCGTTAAAGGGTTTAAAGTGTACTCATTCCAATTACGGGGCCTCGAAAGAGTCCCGTATTGTTATTTTTCGTCACTACCTCCCCGTGCCGGGAGTGGGTAAGTTGCGCGCCTGCTGCCTTCCTTGGATGTGGTAGCCGTTTCTCATGCTCCCTCTCCGGAATCGAACCCTGATTCCCCGTTACCCGTTACAAACATGGTAGTCATGTCACGTACCATCGACATTTGATAGGGCAGACATTTGAAAGATGCGTCGCCGGCACATGAGGCCATGCGATCAGCACAAAGTTATCCAGAGTCACCAGTGGGGACGCCGCAACCCCGCGAGGGGAAACGACGATTGGTTTTGAACTAATAAAAGCGCTCTTTCCGCGAGGGTCGGAGCTTGGTAAGCATGTATTAGCTCTAGAATTGCCACAGTTATCCAAGTAGGATCGTGTCATCTAAGGAACCTTGACTGATTTAATGAGCCATTCGCGGTTTCACCGTGAGACAGTGTGAACTTAGACATGCATGGCTTAATCTTTGAGACAAGCATATGACTACTGGCAGGATCAACCGGATATCTGTCGGAGACGGACGAACCACACACACCAGTCGGCGGAGGAAGGGTTACGTGTAAAAAGCCTCGCTGGGACGACAGCCGCAGGGACCGACTGACGGGACGGACGGACGGTTTGTTCCACCCGTCCCTCACTCCGTCGACCTAGGACCGCCTGCTGACAGGGGCCTCCCACACGCACCAGACGACCGACCGACCGGGCTCGCTCGAGGAGGGATGGCAGCGCTCTGTGCAGAACGGATCCCAACGACCTCGGCGATGAATTTCACTGGGACTAGAGACAATTTGGCCTGCCGGCCTGCCCTTCTCCGTAGGGAGAACGCAGGGCCTCGGGGCAACGATTCCTGCTTTCCATTTGCCGGTCACAAGCTCTTTGCGAGAGTCGGACCACCAGCGAGACGTACTGTCGAGCTCTGCTATAAGCCTTAGATAAATCACCACGGACGGACCACGTTTCCTGATACGGATCAGACCAGCGCACCTCGGTGGAGGAGCCGCTGCAACAAACCGCACCCAATTCGCACTACGGGGAAAGGCAGGCGAGCGTTTTCCGCAAGCCCGCGCTATCGCTCCGCCTGGCGGGACTGAGATCGCTTTACGAACACTGGTTGAAATTGAGTCGCTGCGGCGAGACAACTACCCCAGATAATGCTAACTTCAACTCCATGCATGTTGTAAATAGTGGCTGATGAGAGTTGTAAGTGTGGTGAATACAGTTTAATACGAGTGATTTCTAAATTGCATCAAAGCTTTGAATAAATCGAAATACTGCGAAATTATCAAAATTTGTGAAAGCTTATCTGCTGACAGCATAGATCTGATGTTAATATAAAATGTATTGGCAACAAATAGCAACAATAGAAGTTGACCAGCAAATATTAAATGTATAGTAGAAGGAATTAGACAAGAGTGTCTACTATCACTTGAATTTATAGTAGATTAAACAAGGAATTAGACAATAACGTCTACTTTCACTTGAATTTATAGTAGATTAAACAAGGAATTAGACAATAACGTCTACTTTCACTTGAATTTATAGTAGATTAAACAAGGAATTAGACAATAACGTCTACTTTCACTTGAATTTATAGTAGATTAAACAAGGAATTTGACAATAACGTCTACTTTCACTTGAATTTATAGTAGATTAAACAAGGAATTAGACAATAACGTCTACTTTCACTTGAATTTATAGTAGATTAAACAAGGAATTAGACAATAACGTCTACTTTCACTTGAATTTATAGTAGATTAAACAAGGAATTAGACAATAACGTCTACTTTCACTTGAATTTATAGTAGATTAAACAAGGAATTAGACAATAACGTCTACTTTCACTTGAATTTATAGTAGATTAAACAAGGAATTAGACAATAACGTCTACTTTCACTTGAATTTTCTTATCGGTGCGACAGTCAATAAAGTGCACTTTTACAGTCTCTCACAGTCGGTGGTTGGTCAAGGAAGTGTAATATTACATGATTTTCTCTCACAGTCGGTGGCTGGTCAAGGAAGTGTAATATCACATGATTTTCTCTCACAGTCGGTGGCTGGTCAAGGAAGTGTAATATCACATGATTTTCTCTCACGGTCAAGAGTTAGTCAAGGTAGTGTAATATCACATGGTTTTCTCTCACGGTCAAGAGTTAGTCAAGGTACTGTAATATCACATGATTTCCTCTCACAGTCAAGAGTTAGTCAAGGTAGTGTAATATCACATGATTTGCTCTCACGGTCAAGAGTTAGTCAAGGTAGTGTAATATCACATGATTTTCTCTCACAGTCGGGGATTAGTTAAGGAAGTGTAATATCACATGATTTTCTCTCACAGTCGGTGGTTGATCAAGGAAGTATAATATCACATGATTTTCTCTCACAGTCGGTGGTTGGTCAAGGAAGTGTAATATCACATGATTTTCTCTCACAGTCGGTGTCTGGTCAAGGAAGTGTAATATCACATGATTTTCTCTCAAGGTCAAGAATTGGTCAAGGAAGTGTAATATCACATGATTTTCTTTCATAGACGGGGGTTAATCATCGTCATCATCAGTCCCATTATCTAGAAGGTCGTTGAGGCCCCGTTATTGCAGTTTGTATTTCCAGCTCCTGCCATTCAACAACGGTGTGTCTTGGGCCGCTACACACCTGACGGGGCCCATCTCTCTTTAGGCGGCAGTTCATTATAGTTGTGTTTAAATTTCATACAACAAAGTTGGCACTGTCTTCAGCTAGGACGAAGGGCACCAATCTCGTGAAGTTTAGCCGTGTGAGCTAGACCGTGAAATATGACACATGTTTAAGCGTAGTGCTATTCATATCGCAGATGTCTATTCCAGGAAAATGGAACGGAAAAACACACAAAACAAAAAGAATTAACCAGTCCAAATGGAAAACATCAACACGTTTCCGTGAACACAAGTGTAAGTCGTCGACTAGTGTGAATTCTCGGCAAATCCATGGTCTGGCGGCATCTATAATAAACTAAAACAGAAGAGCAATGTAGACCCTCAGCTAGTTATGGCGCCATTTTCTATCACGGTCAAGAGTTAGTCATGGACGTGTACTTTCACATGATTTTCTCTATCACTGCGGCTGTTATTCAAGGAAGTTTACAATCGGTGCGGTTGTTAGTCAAGGAAGTTTACTATCGGTGCGGTTGTTAGTCAAGGAAGTTTATTATCGGTGTGGTTGTTAGTCAAGGAAGTTTACTATCGGTGCAGTTCTTAGTCAAGGACGTTTACTATCAGCAAAGTTGTTCACTCTGTACAGCTATATAGAGTTAATACCAGTAATTTCAATTAGTGGACAGATATGAACAACTTGGTTATGTTTATGATATCGATTTTCCAGCGAGAAGTAGATGACAGCTACAGGAAATGGTGGATATGGGGGAGCTGCAAAGTGGAAAAAGCTTAAAGAAAACTGCAGCGATAGAGATTTTTATGAAACATAATTCACCCATCAATTTATATGAAATAATTGTAAAATAAGTGCATACCTTAAAAATACATGAACACAACAATAACAGCAAACTGGCGATGAAGCACATAGATAAATCATAGAAAAACCAAATGCACACACAAAAATTGTACGAAATGAAAGACATTCTAATCAACATCAAATTATCAATTGTTGCATAGAAGTTTTACCATATGAAAGTAAATCATTGATAATCCCCACACAAATTCAACTATGGCTCTAAAAAAGTAATGTCAATAATCTCATGGTCAAAGTAGAAAACTTGAGGATGTGCTGAGAAAGGTACACAGACAGTTTATTATACACATCAGAGCAATGTAATCACTTAGGCATGTTATAAGAACAACAGGTTTAGAGCTCACTACGATAATGTGGGATAATTTGATCTGGAAAAACACAGAGGACGACAAAGATAGAAAATGCTATGCAATTTTAACGTCAAACATTAAAGTTGGAAGACAGCAGAATTGATAGACAACACTGTGGTCATGAAGTTAGCACTATCAAGCATCGCTTACTCGTTTCAGAATATCATATCATGATGATGATGATGAATGGGCTAGCAATCTCATCACCTGGAACAAACTGATAAAGAAGCTACTATTGCAAGAGAACAGAAAGTGCTTTGATGACGTGTGTCTCTGAGGAGCAGTTAACTAACAGCGGTAGCCCCCCCCCCCCTCCTCCCCCCTCCCCCCCCCCCCAAACGATACGTGGGAAGCCGCATGGAGCCGAATGGAAAACAACGAAGCACTGCTTTTTATATATAATTGGTGGGGATGAAGACTAACGTCTGGTCAGGCAAAACATACTGACTATGACCCTCACCTTTGCTTCCTATTAGCGATTCGTGGAAACCAGCTGTTTTTATGGCAGCCTGGCTAACGAGGTGGAGGATCGACCTGATCCCCGTAGTCGTGAAAGAGACACGCAGATGAAGCCAAGCGTAGCACAACCGTTTGGAGGGCTTTGGTCCACCTTCATCAGTACGCTCGGGATGTGAGAAAATCTACTGTAACCCGCCACTTAATGTTCTTTTCAGGGCGCACAAAAGAGTAACCTTTTCATTGTGGGCATTCGCAAAAACAACAACATATATAATTTATTATTTTTTATTTTATTTTCTCGTTGTTTTCGAAGACCGAGTTGGTTGTGTTGTATTTTGCGCCTTACAGCTCATTACATCCGAACTCAGCATGCCTTTTTAATAGACTCATCAAATATGGGTACAAATTTGCCGGTTCCTGAACCCAGACACGTGCAAGTGTTGATTTGTTTAATGTGCCACTTAACACTTAACTACAATGCCCACCTCCATATTTGTTTATATTTGCTTCAGTTACACATGACAATGTCTGCTATGTCGGGTGCCTGTATACACTGTGTTGTTCAAATAAGTACGCTACGTGATTTTCTTGGTTCAGTTCATATATTCATCGAAGTATTACGAAGGCTCTTAGGGAAGCAGAGAATAAAAACATTATACACTGCCAGACATGTTGTAATAGTTTATTGAGGAGGGTTTGGCATTGAGCTGGCTACTTTATCATATAGAAACTTTAAGCTATCACTTCAACAGATATTGACAGGTCAACGTTTCGTGACGTAGCATGCATCTGTTAAAGACAAATACTTCACAGGGAGATGACAAAGTTTTGATCGATGATTGATTGGGTACATCTAATATACAAAGCTGTGCCCTATATTTTTTCAACATTTGTCTACACACTAGTGTCTCACCTGACTGTACTTATCATCATCTGGTCGAATAGTCCTAAGACTGGTTGTGTGGTTGTTTTGGCATGTCTCAATATTTGACACTATCCTCTGCAGCTCATTTCTTTTAAGCATAGTTTCGTACAGTAATGTCTGTGCATGCCTGACATACAAAGGTGAGTCTTTGTCGCCCATTTCCTCTTTCTCCCCGAACTTCTATTATCTTCTGTAGAAGACTTACTTTCGTGTCGCATATTGGGTCCAAGCGAACTCAATCTTTGTTTATCGTATCATTTTCAATATTACCTTTGTACTTCTACCCCCGGGAGGACGTTGTAATTGAATCTTCTCTCTGTTTAACTCACTCGTTTCATTCTTTGACAGCTGCACATTTCAAACGCTTCCAAAATTGTATTCATATTTTTGTCCAAACTTCATTCAATTGGCAATATATGAGTAATGATTATTCTTTTGCTCAGGTCTATCCTTCGAGGTCAGCAATTTTTGTTCTTTTCTCTGGAGGCCTTTTTATTTGCCAATGCAATCCTTGTCTTAATGTCCGTGTTTTTGCGAGCATCTTCTGTACCTATAAGTCATCTAAAACAACACCTGCTCTTCTTATAATCCAGTGCTTTTCCAGTTCTAATACAGAATCAGACTTTAACTAAAGCCAGTTAGGTGTTTGAAACCGCAGTGCTCAGCCTAACTTTCAACAAATGGATCACAACAATCGACCCCTTGGATTAATGCAGTAAATGTAGGTGAAATCTCAACGGACATTATTAGCACGGTATGTGCACTTTATTCACTCCGGCACTTCACATATGCTTTACAACTCACGGCTCATTTTGCAACAATGTTACAAATATTCCGAATTCCCTATAGGTGGGCTACATTCCATTTGTATTTATGCACCGATTGTTTATCATGTGATAAACTAGTCCAAAGTGTGTATCCTACCTCAAACGGATGTTTACATAATGTGCCCTCACGGCGAGAATACGTCACCTGTGTGTCACCAGTCTTGGCAAGGGACTGTAACAATATTCATGAACGTGTCGTCTCAAGTACTTACACTCCGTAATGTCTGTCATCTTTCTGTGTTTTTAATCATTTTAATAACCAAGCCCGGGGTGGGAATGGAGTTCGTAAACATTAGTCTGCAGCACCATCCAAGTCGGTAGCATTGTCACAAGAGTGTAAGAGTAGCAGGCCTTAACGAGACGTCATCTATTTGTATGTGTTTCACCCCGGAGGTTAGAGATGACAATTATTCTGTTCCTATCGTGGACCGTCTCCTTAACCTTCGTTTATGAGACTCCAACTGCATTGGCCTCCTCGTCTACCGTTCTTCGTCATGTTGACCTCATCAAGTTTCTCTTTCCTGTTGGGTTCAAATTTAGAGAATGTCTGTTTATATTATCAGGCCTGTTCTTGAAACTTATCCTATCCATCTCAACTTTCTAATATATCCTCAATTGCAGGTGTGTTGACTGGTGTGTGTTCTTTAATGTAGCACTGCTTTTTATTGTCTCGGAGACACATTATGTGAAGAAGTCTGAATCTTAGTTATATGCCATGTTTCCTAGTCATTGGGCAATGCTGACTTTCCATTAATATTAAACAGTCTAATAAAAAATAAAATACATGCATATAGAGAGAACCAAGCTTTTTACTCGTTCAGTAATGTATCATATTCAGCGTACAGTTTCTATGACACTTTCTTCAAACCCAGATTGACGTATGTAAATTACGAGCAGTGCAATGTCGCGGTTTGAGTTTGAGTTGTCTCCTTTATCAGTGTGTTACTGCTTATAACCGTTCATTATGATATTCTGATATTTTATCAGTGTGGCAACGGTCATATTCTTGTATTTGTCACACCAGAGACCTTCTGGAAACCCATCATACATTTGACAATGACACAAGTATATTGCAGCACAAGATCAGCTTAAAAGAAAATTGAACCCACACACACAATCATTAAGTCGCCTAGCCATATAAGTAAATACACTTAGTATATTGTAGTGTGTCCTGTCTACTTTTGGCCGATTGGCTATGGTTGGCCTTAATATGACCTACAAATGTTATTGTAAATCTACTTAACATTGTCCCTCAACACTTGTGTCTCCATACACCCAGAGGAACGTATCCTGGCTACACTAGTCTAAAATTACCGGTTGTAATTAGTGGGTATTTAAATATGGCACGAATTTTGACACCACTTCTCGCTTCACGACTTGAGTTTGTAAGAAATGCTTTAGAAGTCTTGTCTAAATGTCAGCTGACGTTAACGCTAACTGTGAACAAAAGTGCCCGTAGTCATCGGCGGCTCCTGCTCTGTAAACTCATTGCAAGCAATATCTGCAAAACGTACATTTTATATTTGAATCTTCACTAGATCATTTCACCAACATGCCAGCCCCAAAAGATATTGGACATGTGGATGCTGCTTTACAGAAGTTGGGCCCTTTTCGTAAATATACGATAATACAGTTTTCCATGCATATTCTTTCGCAGTTCGCTGTAGCCACGCATATACTCAGCATTGTGTTTACAGGTAAATGTAAATAATGTTCACGCCAAGTGTATTGTGTTTCTGTGAAAACATGCCTAAAACTAATAATAAATTTGCATATGTTGTCCACTTTGACACTCCAGAAACTAAGTTTAGTATTTTTTTATATGATATTTATTTTTGTATTCTAAGGGAGCAGATTAATTGTATATGTAAGCATTCCTCAAACGTACTTTGATCCACTGCTCTTACCTACGGTCATTTTTACAAACAAATTAAATGTTATTTGTATTGTTCAACATTGTGGACATCAAATGTTTGTTTTAGTATAAACATGTCGATATAAATAACTAATATGTCGAGGTTTTTTCTAACATGATCGTATTTGTTACTGACGCCCGAAATGAGAACACAAAATAATAATTATGCAACCTGCCAGGCATTTATGTATGTTATTTTGTCAAGTCATTTTCTCACGTATTATTATCTCATGTCCTAGCGTTCATCTGCTGCAGTTTCCTTCATTAAACGTCAAAAGTGACAAATCTTCTTCAGTGATTCCCAACCTTTCAACGCCTGCGGACCGGTGAAAATATGAAAAACATTTCGCGGACCGGTGAAAATATGAAAAACATTTTGCGGACCGGTGAAAATATGAAAAACATTTTGCAGACCGGTGAAAATATGAAAAACATTTCGTGGACCAGTGAAAAAAAGAAACATTTGTAGCGCATAGCTCAGACAGAAATAAAAACCATTTTTTATTTAGTATTTTGTGTAAAAGTTTTAAAATCTATTATTTAAATAAAACTTCTATAGTTGTTTAAAATAACGAGAAACCGAGCAGTAAATACTGATACTAATAATATAAGGTTTCCAGAAAGTAATTTTTAATTTAAATAAAGTTTTTTGCGAAATAAGCTTCTGCTTATTTTATTGGATTATTTTATAACCTTGGCTACAGTGTTGTTTCCGAGAGACGAAGTTCTGCATTGACATTCATTCTGTTTCTTTGTTTGATTTTGCATCACCGACAGGTTGAACAAGTCTTCTGACACAAATAGGTAGTCGAAAATACAACCAGCAATTGTATAGTTTGTAACTATGTATATATTGGATATTCGTTTTTCAGTTATGTACAAAATTGAGGCAATAATTGCATTTTATGTTTGGACAACAGAGTGATATGAGAAGACAACTCTATTAGGTTTTATTTCTCACAGTGATTAAGTGCCCATAAGATGATGTCTTTCAACGAAGGGGTTAAGCTGCAAAAACTTTTTCGCGGACCGCAGGAAATTTTCACGGACCGGTGGTTAGGAGATACTGTGTTAGAGCGTCTGACTCTGGCGGCAAACTCACAGGTTGCGTAACCTTTTAGCGTCTTTCTCTAGTCTGCCTAGCTGGAAAATTGAGTACTCAGCTAGGGAAGGTGGCGAGAATGCGAAAAGTCCATCACCCAATTATGCCAATATCATAGAGTTGCAGAATTAATACAGTGAAGTCTTCTACATTTCCTCACCTGAGATAGTATATGTTATGAAACTACATTTAACTATATTTTCTTTTATTTGAGCTTTCATCTCATGTTTGATGTTACGTTTTCAATTCTGGTCACTAATTTAAGTGTTAATAGCAAGGACGAGCTCATACTGCCAACTGTTATTCACCTTTGATCGAGTCATGCGTTTGTATCTATTTCTAGGACAGAAAAACCCATTTCGATGCCCAGCACCACATACTAACAACGAAACATATCTAGACCACTTAGCAAGCAACTCAAGTTTGGTCAATGCAAGCCAGCCAGTCTATGATAGCATCTGCCACACTGTACTGTCAATTTCAAGCAACAATATATCACATTGCAAAGCACAAGATGTGGAATTTGAGCTACCAAAGAATTTATACTTCGTTTCTGAGGTAAACAAGTTAAGCGGTAAATGTCGTTACGTTAGCTGTCATTGTAAAATAAAAAGGTAACGTCATTTTACCAGCTGCAATTTAACAAAACAAAGACAATTTTCGACAAATATATTTGTCCTTAACAATCAAACAAAATACAAGTTTATTTTTTTATTCAAACTACCGTTCAGTTCAGTTCAAGGGCTATCTCCACAACGAAGGTTGACTGCACTGGATCTCCAACGTCTTCTGTCACATGCCTTGATAGTGCAATCTGCCAGGTGTTGCTGCTAAACTGTTGATGTAATCGTTATACTTATGTCACGTTTCCTACCTGTGTAGTTTTCAGCAAGGTGCTATGTCTTTTGATGTGACTAAATTATCTTGACTGTTTAACTGATTTCGATCATCCTTGTATCCCTAATGTCTCAGGCTTCCTTATTTGCTTTTTGTTTTCTTTTTATGAAATGCATCCTATTCTTCTATATCCATCATTTCTTCTCTTTCTATGAGATGCATTCTTCTCTTTCTATAAGATGCATTCTTCTCTTTCTATAAGATGCATTCTTCTCTTTCTATGAGATGCATTCTTCTCTCTGAGATGCATTCTTCTCTTTCTATGAGATGCATTCTTCTCTCTGAGATGCATTCTTCTCTTTCTATGAGATGGATTCTTCTCTCTGAGATGCATTCTTCTCTTTCTATGAGATGCATTCTTCTCTTTCTATGAGATGCATTCTTCTCTCTGAGATGCATTCTTCTCTTTCTATGAGATGCATTCTTCTCTTTCTATGAGATGCATACTTCTCTCTGAGATGCATTCTTCTCTTTCTATAAGATGCATTCTTCTCTCTGAGATGCATTCTTCTCTTTCTATGAGATGCATACTTCTCTCTGAGATGCATTCTTCTCTTTCTATAAGATGCATTCTACTCTTTCTATGAGATGCATACTTCTCTTTCTATGAGATGCATACTTCTCTTTCTATGAGATGCATACTTCTCTTTCTATGAGATGCATTCTTCTCTTTCTATGAGATGCATACTTCTCTTTCTATGAGATGCATACTTCTCTTTCTATGAGATGCATTCTTCTCTTTCTATGAGATGCATTCTTCTCTCTGAGATGCATACTTCTCTTTCTATGAGATGCATACTTCTCTTTCTATGAGATGCATACTTCTCTCTGAGATGCATTCTTCTCTCTGAGATGCATTCTTCTCTTTCTATGAGATGCATTCTTCTCTTTCTATGAGATGCATTCTTCTCTTTCTATCAGATGCATTCTTCTCTTTCTATCAGATGCATTCTTCTCTTTCTATCAGATGCATTCTTCTCTCTGAGATGCATTCTTCTCTTTCTATCAGATGCATTCTTCTCTTTCTATGAGATGCATTCTTCTCTTTCTATCAGATGCATTCTTCTCTTTCTATAAGATGCATTCTTCTCTTTCTATGAGATGCATTCTTCTCTTTCTATAAGATGCATTCTTCTCTTTCTATCAGATGCATTCTTCTCTCTGAGATGCATTCTTCTCTTTCTATCAGATGCATTCTTCTCTTTTTATCAGATGCATTCTTCTCTTTCTATCAGATGCATTCTTCTCTTTCTATAAGATGCATTCTTCTCTTTCTATGAGATGCATTCTTCTCTTTCTATCAGATGCATTCTTCTCTTTCTATGAGATGCATTCTTCTCTTTCTATCAGATGCATTCTTCTCTTTCTATCAGATGCATTCTTCTCTTTCTATGAGATGCATTCTTCTCTTTCTATCAGATGCATTCTTCTCTTTCTATCAGATGCATTCTTCTCTCTGAGATGCATTCTTCTCTTTCTATAAGATGCATTCTTCTCTTTCTATCAGATGCATTCTTCTCTCTGAGATGCATTCTTCTCTTTCTATCAGATGCATTCTTCTCTCTGAGATGCATTCTTCTCTTTCTATCAGATGCATTCTTATCTCTGAGATGCATTTTTCTCTTTCTATCAGATGCATTCTTCTCTTTCTATAAGATGCATTCTTCTCTTTCTATCAGATGCATTCTTCTCTCTGAGATGCATTCTTCTCTTTCTATCAGATGCATTCTTCTCTCTGAGATGCATTCTTCTCTTTCTATCAGATGCATTCTTCTCTCTGAGATGCATTCTTCTCTTTCTATCAGATGCATTCTTCTCTTTCTATCAAATGCATTCTTCTCTTTCTATCAGATGCATTCTTCTCTCTGAGATGCATTCTTCTCTTTCTATCAGATGCATTCTTCTCTTTCTATAAGATGCATTCTTCTCTTTCTATCAGATGCATTCTTCTCTCTGAGATGCATTCTTCTCTTTCTATCAGATGCATTCTTCTCTTTCTATAAGATGCATTCTTCTCTTTCTATCAGATGCATTCTTCTCTCTGAGATGCATTCTTCTCTTTCTATCAGATGCATTCTTCTCTTTCTATCAGATGCATTCTTCTCTCTGAGATGCATTCTTATCTCTGAGATGCATTCTTCTCTTTCTATCAGATGCATTCTTCTCTTTCTATGACATGCATCCTATTCTTCTATATCCATCAATTCTTCTCTTTCTTTGGCATACACCATATTCTTCTATATCCGCCAATTATTGTTTTTCTATGAGATACATTCTTTTCTTTCGATGAGATGCATTTTAATTCCTCTATATCCATCAATTATTTATTTATATGATATGCATTCTTCTCTTTCTATGATATGCATTCTTCTCTTTCTATGAGATGCATTCTTCTCTTTCTATGAGATGCATCCTGTTTTTCTATATCCATCAATTATATTCTTTTTCTGAGATACATCCTATCATTCTGTATCCGCAAATTCTAGTCTTTGTGTGGTGCATTCTATTCTTCTATATCCATCAATTCTTCTCTTTCTATTAGATGTATCATATTCTTCTATATCCATCAATTCTTCTCTTTCTATTAGATGTATCATATTCTTCTATATCCATCAATTCTTCTCTTTCTATTAGATGTATCATATTCTTCTATATCCATCAATTCTTCTCTTTCTATTAGATGTATCATATTCTTCTATATCCATCAATTCTTCTCTTTCTATTAGATGTATCATATTCTTCTATATCCATCAATTCTTCTCTTTCTATTAGATGTATCATATTCTTCTATATCCATCAATTCTTCTCTTTCTATGAGATGTATCATATTCTTCTATATCCGCCAATACTTGCCTTTCTATGAGATGCATTCTTTTCTTTCTATTCTTTTATATCCATCAATTCTTTTCTTTCCATGAGATGCATTATATTATTCTATATCCGTCAATTCCTTTCTCCAACTGTTTGTTCATTGTCCATGTTTCTACACCCCACAGCAGACAAATATATATATATAACTTGCGGTCAATCTAATTTTTAGTTTGCAAGTTATGTGTTTGTATGTCAGTATATGACTTTTTTATTGAAAATAGATTTTGTCCTCCCTGTGCTCTTTGTCATATTCATTTCGTTTCTTGTATCTTCGGTTATTATATTCCCATCAAAGAAAGGAAAAGCTATGTAGCTGTTCTAGTGATTCATCTAGTTTATTGTTTTCTGTAAATTAAGTTTTACATTACCTTTGCCTCAATTACTGCACAGCTGCTAAATATGCTGCTTTGATGAACAGACAGCAACAGATTAGACAAAAATAGAAACAACAGAAATGAAATGCCTGAGGCGAATGTTAAATGTGACAAGATGGGACAGAATTAGAAACGATGAGATAAGGAAACAGATGGGCACTAAGCCAGTGCTAGACTTCATTAGAAAACAGCAAATGCAGTGGTTTGGCCACATATCGCGACAGCAACTCAGCAGCGTCTAACAGATGGCTCTAACACTTAAACACAGCAGAGTCCCACAGATGGCTCTAACACAGCATCGTCTCACAGATGGCTCTAACACAGCAGCGTCTAACAGATGGCTCTAACACTTAAACACAGCAGCGTCTCACAGATGGCTCTAACACAGCATCGTCTCACAGATGGCTCTAACACAGCAGCGTCTAACAGATGGCTCTAACACTTAAACACAGCAGCGTCTCACAGATGGCTCTAACACAGCATCGTCTCACAGATGGCTCTAACACAGCAGCGTCTAACAGATGGCTCTAACACTTAAACACAGCAGCGTCTCACAGCGGTACCAGAGCTAGAGGCCGACCCCGCAAAAGATGGATTGATGAAATTTTCAAGGCAGCCAGTTCCACCTTATACGAAGCGCACACCAAGGCGCTGTCCAGATGTCCCTTATACGCCTGACACTGAAAGACAAACTAGGATCAGATAGATAGATAGATAGATAGATAGATAGATAGATAGATAGATAGATAGATAGATAGATAGATAGATAGATAGATAGATAGATAGATAGATAGATAGATAGATAGATAGATAGATAGATAGATAGATAGATAGATAGATAGATAGATAGATAGATAGATAGATAGATGGATGGATGGATGGATGGATGGATGGATGGATGGATGGATGGATGGATAGATAGATAGATAGATAGATAGATAGATAGATAGATAGATAGATAGATAGATAGATAGATAGATAGATAGATAGATAGATAGATAGATAGATAGATAGATAGATAGATAGATAGATAGATAGATAGATAGATAGATAGATAGATAGATAGATAGATAGATAGATAGATAGATAGATAGATAGATAGATAGATAAATAGATAGATAGATAGATAGATAGATAGATAGATAGATAGATAGATAGATAGATAGATAGATAGATAGATAGATAGATAGATAGATAGATAGATAGATAGATAGATAGATAGATAGATAGATAGATAGATAGATAGATAGATAGATAGACTACATCCATCAGTATTAATCTTTGCGTTGGGGTATCGCACAACACACTGTGTACAATAGAATGAACGCAGGATAATCCATCATCGTTATCAAGTGCCCTACCGACTGCTATATGTGATATTGTCTCCCCACAATCTTATCTTTGCAGTTGTGTTTGTAAGTTCTATTGCAGACATTTGTCACTGCATCTCCACTCCGTTTCTCTTTATCCATCGCAGTTCCGTCTGTTCTTGCAATATATTGTAACTTCGCTTTTGTCGCATCGTTCCAATCATGTACACTGAATTATGTTCTAGTTTTTTGTTGACTACATATTTACTTTTCTTGTGATGAGGGCACGTCAATTTTTTAACAACATATCATCGATATTCGTATATCAAGACGTGTGTGTCATTGCAAGGCCGTGGTATGACTCTTATGAGGGCTGGTTTGTGTTACTCACTTTCAGTGTTCAGAACATCACGTCAAGCATCATGTTTTCAATGTTCCACCATGTGGATTGCATGGTCATTACTCTCAACAAGTAATGCATGGTGCATGCGTTCAGAACGTTTGAGCAGATGGTCTGTGTCTTGTGTTGCTCCACAGTCGCATGTCTCATGCTCTCTGTATTCCTATATCTTTACGTTCTTTCTACATAGTTCGGAGTTTACTTAGTGACTTCCATGTTGTGTAAGGCAAGAGGTGTCCAGACGTAGGTTCTTCTCACTGCTCGATCTAGGGATTGGTTGTTTTGAAAATGTGCATACTTGTAAAGATAAACAAAGTTGTAAATAATATCAACAAACATGAAAGCAAACAAATAAACAACATCCACAGTAGCATATTAAATGCATGTACTTAAATATTTGTATCTCTACCCTTGCAGTTCGACCTAGTATGTGAGAAAGAGTTTTTTGCTGGACTCACACAGACGTTATTGACCATGGGTCATGCAATTGGCTCGCTGGTATTTCCTTACTTTGCTGACAACTATGGAAGGAAGCCAGTTCTTCTCTTGTGTTCTTTTATGTGGCTTGGAACCGCTTTGGGAGTTGCTTTCTCTATCAATTACACCATGCTGGCTGCGTGCAAAACATTCGCGGGAATATTCTTACAGGTAACAAAACATTGATGAGATTATTATTCCTACAGGTAAAAAAATATTGATGGGATTATTCTTACAGGTAACAAAGTATTAGTGGGAATATTCTGACAGGTAACAAAATATTGCTCGGATTACTTGGGATTATTCTTATAAGTAAGAATATTTATGAGATTTTTCTGACAGGTAACAAAACTTTGACTGGATTGTTCTTAAATGTAATAAAACATTTATGGGATTATTATTCTTACAGATATAAAGAAATATTGATAGGATTATTCTAACATGTAGCAAAATTTTGCTCGAATATTCGTATAGGTCACAAACTATTGGAGATAATACTCTTAGATGTAAAAAAATATTGAAGTTAATATTATTGCAGGTAACACAGTATTGGAGAGAATATTATTGCAGGTAACAAAATATTGGTGATAAAATTCTTTCAGATATCAAAATTTAGGTGTAATATTCTTACAACATTGGTGAGAATGTTCTTTTATGTGTTAAAACTAAAGTGATAATATTATTACAAGTAACACAACTTTTGTGGGAATCTTCTTACATGTAACTCAACATTGGTGAAAATATTCTCATACGTAACAAAATATTCAATTGGTTGGCCTCTAGAAGAATAGAACAGGACCACTTTACCTTTCCAAACCAACTAAAGGAAATTGTGCATGGTTAGCAGTCCCATCATGATACGAATTTATACAAATACAACCACCTTAAGAGCGCAAGTACGTGTTTTGTACAGGCTTCCTGTCAGAAGACTAACTGCTGTGGTGAGCATGTGCTTCATTTAGAAGAAAAAAAGAAGAAAAAAGGGAATACTGGTAGGAGAATTGTTGAAAGGGGCAAAATATTCACGGGATAATTCTTAAAGATGACACTATTTGATATTGGCAGGAGTATTTATAGCAACATATAGGTGTGAGAATTCTTACACAAAAATCCTTCATCTTTTTATTCTTCGTCTTCTTCGTAGGGTGTCAGAAGTCGACTTGAATTTGTTCAGAGAGAAAAAACCAGTCATCTTGATGCTGTTGACACTGTCATAGGATTTGTCTAGTCTTGTAACTGGTGATGGCTACATGTGCGTTCTTTGGTCCTCGTATGTGTAGGCAATTTTTCAGCAGATATTCAGGGGTCATTTTCCCAGTACCACAGGTGCATTCGACAGTAGCACCTTTCTTCAGTTTATTTAATAGATGGTACCTCAGTATGTTGATGCCTGTACTGAGTCTGAAGACCACCAACTGCTCTCCTATGTTCAACTGGTAAAGATCATAGTTTTTGGTGAAGCCAGTATACTCTGTTTTTCATTTGTCCATGTATCTGAGCCTATAAACTTTTTGAACTCTTCGTATGTCCCACTAGAATCTGGGTGTGGTAATCGTTCACCTTCTTTCACCAGTCTGTCAGACTCCTAGTTGTCTTGACTGTTTCAATATGATGGGACCCACTCTACAACGACTTTTCTGTGTTTGGACTGCTGGCATAGTTGACAGAGTAATGATCTTAGGTCATTTAGGTAAATCCTTTATCAATATGTAAAATAAATGGTGTGTACAGCAACAAAAATGACTGTAAATGTGTTCGCAATTTATACAAGTAGATATATATTATAGTATATGTTATGGACTAAGAATATAACAGTTATGATTAATAACAATAATGGTGATAGCAACGATCTGATAAAAGGAAGAGTTAAGATATTGAGTGATTTAAAACAGTGTATTAATACCAAAATTAAAGCCAACTTTTTTTTTTTTTTTGGGGGGGGGGGGGGGGGGATTGTGCTGATCACAACCACACCACTTCCGTAAAGAAGACAACTACTACGATTTCACAATAGAAGAGCAAATCGTCATCTTCATACTGAGAACTGGGCATAATACTCAAGGGTCATCTTTACAACAAAATGAGGATTGGGACAGAATGACACGTGTCCAAATGGGGAGCATACCATGACCGTGGAAGTCATTCTACAAAGCTGCCCGATCACGCAGGAAGAGAACAATTCTGACCTCGCAAGACAGATATGAGACAAATGTTGGACGGAGATAAAATAGCCTTACAAACAATGATGTCCTTTGTGAGAGAAACGGGGACCTTGACCTTCGGTTGATTTAAAACGAAGAAGACGAAAAACAGCAACAAAATCAACAACAGCAACAACAAAAGCAATAACAACAATATAATGATACTTATTAGGATGTGGCCTTCAGTGACATGGTTTCCTCTTGCTTCACAGGGTGTGGCACAAACAGCAGTTTCCATGATGTTGGAGATCTTAACTGGTCGACAACGAGGCCAGATGTTTGGAAGTTTGGCGTTTATTTTCTGGACCCTGAGCATAATGATGATGGTGCCAATTGCTTATCTGCTGAAAGATTACACTTGGAGATATCTTGAGCTCGCCTATTGCAGCTATTTTGTCTACATATTACTATATGTGCTGTAAGAGTGTAATGTTACAAAAATATTATTATACTATATGTGCTGTAAAAGTGTGGTACACAAATACTACTATACGTTATGTAAGAATGTAGTGTGACACATATTACTATAGGTGCTATAAAAGTATGGTGTGACACACATATTACTTACTATATGTGCTATAAAAGTATGGTATGACACACATATTACTATATGTGCTATAAAAGTATGGTGGGAAACACATATTACTTACTATATGTGCTGTAAAAGTATGGTATGACACACATATTACTATATGTGCTGTAAAAGTATGGTATGACACACATATTACTTACTATATGTGCTGTAAAAGTATGGTATGACACATATATTACTATATGTGCTGTAAAAGTATGGTATGACACACATATTATTATATGTGCTGTAAAAGTATGGTGTGACACACATATTACTTACTATATGTGCTGTAAAAGTATGGTATGACCCACATATTACTATATGTGCTGTAAAAGTATGGTATGACACACATATTACTATATGTGCTGTAAAAGTATGGTATGACACACATATTACTTACTATATGTGCTGTAAAAGTATGGTATGACACACATATTACTATATGTGCTGTAAAAGTATGATATAACACACATATTACTATATGTGCTGTAAAAGTATGGTATGACACACATATTACTATATGTCCTGTAAAAGTATGGTGTGATACACATTATTATTCCACAAAGGCAAACCTTGTGCAAACAACCGACCACTGAATACTACAATTCTTTTTACAAAAGGGAACATCACAGTGTTTACTGCTATTGTCCAGGTCTATCAAAACCATTTTTTGGACTGTAGAATAATAGCCACTTGCCCCTACATTCGCCACTCACTGTTCCTTTTTACTTCATATAGAATATGTCTTACAAAGATTTTGAATACATGTCCTTATGGCCAGAAGATACACAGCCCACTCAAACCATGGCTCTGTAATAATGAAACTAATTTTGACTTGAAGATACTATCAAACACTTAAATTGCAGATACAACCAAATACTTTCCTTTTAATTTCAATGTTCCATGCTTACCAGCTCAAATGAAGGAGTTATTTTTATATGCTGAGGTTCCAGAAACGCTGGATTCACTAATTAATACAATTTCAATGGAATAGGCTGAGGTGTCTGCAAGTGATGTGTCGACTGTCACATTGAGACTACGTGATACTAAGTGACGTCAGTAGTATGTAATGTTGACAATTTGCGAAAGTTAATTGTGAATGTAATCCACAAAAATGTATTACAAATTTGACACTTGTTGGTCAACAAAGATGTATGTAGTTTTCGAATTAAGACAAATGCGGGAAATAATTATAAGGTAATGATAATACAAAATACCACCCTTTTGTAACTAAACACACTGCTCGGAACAACAGGTTAGATTACTTCTGATAAATATTTGATCTATATATATATATAAGTTTACACGTATCTATGTATTCATGTGCATTTGGAGTAAAACGACGCAACAGTTTTGTGCCTATACAATCCATGAGCCTGATTGTTTTTATTTGTAACATCTGTGTGCAAAGTCAGGTGAAACAAACTGACCAATAACCCTACACTCGATCAAAAGAAAATATGCAGTGTTGCAGCAACCTTGTCGACGAGAAAGGCATTAACATATCTCTGTAGTGCTGAGTCTGCTGAGCATTGTATGACTTTGCATTACAGCATGAATGGACACGATAGACCTTCAAAACGTTCATGGATGTAAGAAGAGACGCTGCAACACGCTAGCAGAGAGAGTTGGTCAAGAGTGAGTAAGTCAGTTCGAGTAGCTTGACCAACAACATAAGCTGAACATAAAGAAGTCAGCTCACGTAGCTTGGACAATAACATGAGCTGAACGTCAAGAAGTCAGTTCATGTAGCTTGGACAACAACATGAGTTAAACGCCAAGAAGTCAGTTCTAGTAGCTTGGACAACATGAGCTGAACGTCAAGAAGTCAGTTCGAGTAGCTTGGACAATAACATGAGCTGAACGTCAAGAAGTCAGTTCAAGTAGCTTGGACAACAACATGAGCTGAACGTCAAGAAGTCAGCTCACGTAGCTTGGACAACAACATGAGCTGAACGTTAAGAAGTCAGCTCAAGTAGCTTGGACAATATGAGCTGAACGTCAAGAAATCAGTTCGAGTAGATTGGACAATATGAGCTGAACGTCAAGAAATTTGTTCTAATAGATTGGACAATATGAGCTGAACGTTAAGAAGTCAGTTCTAGTAGCTTGGACAATATAAGCTGAACGTTAAGAAGTCAGTTCTAGTAGATTGGACAATATGAGCTGAACGTCAAGAAGTCAGTTCTAGTAGATTGGACAATATGAGCTGAACGTTAAGAAGTCAGTTCTAGTAGATTGGACAATATGAGCTGAACGTCAAGAAGTCAGTTCGAATAGCTTGAACAACAACATGAGCTGAATGTCAAGAAATTTATTCTAGTAGATTGGACAATAACATGAGCTGAACGTCAAGAAATCAGTTCGAGTAGTTTGGACAACAACATGAGCTGAACGTCAAGAAATCAGTTCGAATAGATTGGACAACATGAGCTGAACGTCAAGAAGTCAGCTCACGTAGCTTGGACAACAACATGAGCTGAACGTCAAGAAATTTGTTCTAGTAGATTGGACAACAACATGAGCTGAACGTCAAGAAGTCAGTTCGAGTAGCTTGGACAACAACATGAGCTGAACGTCAAGAAGTCAGTTCTAGTAGCTTGGACAACAACATGAGCTGAACGTCAAGAAGTCAGTTCTAGTAGCTTGGACAACAACATGAGCTGAACGTCAAGAAATTTATTCTAATAGATTGGACAACAATATGAGCTGAACGTCAAGAAGTCAGTTCATGTAGCTTGGACAACAACAGGAGCTGAACGTCTGAGATTTCATTAAGCCTGAGCTTAAAGGATGTTTTGTCATTCTGAATTAATTAGTTTATTTAAATAAGACTTAGCTTAAAAGAAGCTGTCTTTCCATATTAGTATATTTCAATAAGCTTTTACTTACATTATGTTTTGTCGCTCCGGATTAACTTATTTCATTACCATTTTACAATTTTAACGACGTTTAATCTTCATTAGATTTTTTTTTAATAAGCTTTAACTTAAAAGATGTTTTGTCTTTCAAGATCAGTATATATATATTTGTTTTGTTTGCAACAAGCTTTAGCTTAAATGATGTTGTGTCTTTCCAGATTACTTTATTTCAATACGATTTAGCTTGGACTATGTTTTGTTTTTCTAGATTAGTTTATGTCTAAGACGAATTGGTAACTCATGTAGTTCAACGAGCAGTGAGTGAAAACTTTGAACTCACAATAATGACTTGTCCATACTATTTAAATTCTTCACTCCATTTTTACATGTGTCATCCTTTTAAAAAAATGGAATGTATCGAAAATCAGACGACAAAAATCCACTAACCAGTCACATATTAATATATGGTAGTTTGTTATCACCAGCCGAAAAAAAACAACCAAAATATAGATTTTCAACCGTCATTCGATAAGTATACAAAAAGGTATCCCTTTCTTGGTCGCTGTGTGACGTCCCAAAATGAGTGTCTGAGTAGCAACGATGTAGAACGTTCGTTTCTCATATCAAATATACGCGGTTCGGTTCTGCTTTTCGACACGCTCCAATCGACCTGATAATAAATGGGTACCTGACATAATGTAATGTTAAGGATGGTAATACATTGAATGTAAAAAACACCCAATTTATTAAAATTTGTAAGTACGAACATTAAAATGGGATCAAGATGCTGAGCAGCGCATGAGCTGCAGCGGTCAGTGACTCATAGCTGACTGCCAGCGTCAGGGCCAGGGAACCAGAGCTGCCAAGACCATTCTACACCTCCATGCGGTGATCCTGGATAACAGACTGCAACAGAGCAGACTGGCTAAGGAGAAGGGATCGAAGAGGGAATGTTAACCCGGTAATCAAAAAATGCTTGCTGAAGTCGGATGCGTTGGACCGAAAGGTGCAAATATCGCAGTCAAGCTGTAAACTACGACACAACGCATTCCGTTCTCTGGACTAAGCCCTTTCAGGGTTTTGAAGCGGGAGATTGAGAACGAACGAAGCCAAGCCAAAATGTCTAATACTTCATCCCCGACAGCAGTATCCTATATGGAACTACTTTTACCTTGTCTTCTGCTTCAGATCCCGAGTCACAACAATATATTTTCTCTGTTTCACGTGTATTATATTAGAGTGAACTTTTCAAGCGTGCTATATTCAGAAGGCAATTCTTCACTCTCCAGATTTCTGACCTGTGTAAGTGACTGCATGTGCAATGCAATGAGTTTGAGAGTTTTCAACTTTAGAGAGTTATAATGTACTGTTGGTGACCTCTTGTGAACAGTTCTTAGTGCAGTAGTGCCATATTTAACAAATGCATACTAGTCAAATGCTGAAGTAAGTTAACTTAAGACATGACTGATGACTGATGACTGATGACTGATTGATTCTACAACAAGCGAAGCATAGGGACATCACTACAGCTGACACATGAGACCTGCATCAGAGTATTTATAGTTGCTGTTCCAACAATAATGTTTTTCATGATGATTTTGCTAATCACAGATGCGTGGCCTTCTTCATTCGTATTTTACTAGATGTTTAGCAGATTACAGTGGTCTTATTGTTTTCAACCCGGGTACCTCTGTGATAAAATGAAAAAACAACTAAATCTTCTTCTTCTTCTTCTTCTTCTTCGTACGCTGTGAGACGTCAACTTGAATTTGTTCGAAGAAAAACAACTAAATGATTAGCAGAAAATAAAAGCTGTTTTATTTCCGATTTTACTGATTATTTCAGGCTTATGGATGAGTCACTGCGATGGCTGGCAGCCAACGGTCTGAAAGAACGCGTGATGGATATTTTGAAAAAAGCTTCCCGATGGAATGGTTCAAACCTGGATGAGGTTATTGCTGTTTTCTACAAGGTATTCCAAATAATAGACGTGTAGTGGCTTCATAGTTGGTTTAGTAATTGTGACGACAACTAGGAATTATTTCCAGAATGGCAATGTCGGTCGTCATTATATAACTCTTCCCCTTTTTATCATTTTAATCGTTTGCTGAAATAGCTTCCAACATTTACCATTGAAAGTGATGTTTTCTGCTGGGTGATCGTTCCCCCATTGTTAAACAAGCATGCATGCAGGTCAGGTAAGGTCATCACGTAACCGGTGAGGTCGTTGGGGCACACATGAAGACATCCTCACAACTCCATGCCATCCCTCTCTGTCAGATGCCGCTGCACGTGACTCTTCTGGTCGAAGACTGGTCCATTCTTTTATGTTGTCCTCCCATCTCTTTTTGGGCCGGCTTCTGCTTCTGAACCCGCCAACCCGTCGATATCATCTTCAAAACGAAGGTTGGTAATCGTTCGGCCCCCTATCTTGACAATACCAACGTGACCCCCAAGTGCCTCACTCATAATTCCTTCAAGGAATATATTGAAAAGAGTTGGAGAGAGTGTACACCCCTGTCTCACACCAACTGATGTGCGAAACCAGTCTCCTCGCCTCCCATTCACAAGAACTGCGCTAGACGCCTTGTTATACAAGTGTTCAAGGACCGTTATAATATTTCCGTTAATATTTTACATCCTCATGGTTGCCCAAAGCGCTTTATGACATATCCTATCAAACGCCTTCTTAAAATCCACAAACACATGATACAGTGTTTGCTGCTGTTCTAGATATTTCTCGCTTAGCCTTAAATTAAAAATCTGTTCTGTAGTGCTTCTTCCCTGTCTGAACCCTGCTTGCTCCTCGGCAATAATGTTCTCTGCTTGGGGTTTCAATCGGTATAGGATTAATCTAAGCATGACCTTGCTCGGGTGGCTAATGAGGCGTATTGTTCTGTAATTTTGACACAGCTTTAGATTTCCAGACTTATGTAACGGTATAACTATTGATCTCGTCCATAAGTCCGGCCAGTTTCCTGTCGCCCATATTTTGTTACAGATGTGTGTCAGGCCTTACACCACTACCTCTCCACCTGCTTGTAAGAGCTATGCTGGTATATTGTCCACACCGGCCGCCTTCCCTCTTCTCAATGTCTTTACCGCTGCAATTACCTCTTCCTTCGTTATCAGTTGGCTATCCTCTATATGTGTTGGTGTTGGGGGGAATGTTTTCTCAAGTTTGTTTCGCCCTTTATAGTTATATAGCTAAGAACAGTACTCTGTCCTTCTTGCCAGTACGTCATTTCCCTCAATGAGACACTTGCTGTTTTTATCATGGATCATAAGGTTCCTGCTTTGTCTTGGTGTTACCAGTTCTTTGACTACCTTGTATGCTCCTTTAGCATCATTTGCTTAGTCTCTCTTCGATGTTTGCTCACATATCCACGCTTCTTTCGCCTCTCTCATCTTTTGTTGTATGGCTTTCTTAGAAACTGTACACTGGAAGAGTGAGACCAGTCCTCGAGTATGGCATTACGGCATGGACAACTGCAGCAAAGGCGAACTTCGATAAAATTATCAAACTCCAAAACCAAGCCATGAGAGTTATAACAGGAGGCATCAAGTCAACCCAAACTGTAAAACTCGAAAAGATTACAAAACTGCAATCCATGGCCGACAGAAGAGACTGCAGAGCCCAGCAGCAAGCAGAGAAACTCAGAAGACTGACTGACCATCCAATGCACCAGAGACTAAACAATTTTGGAAATGGAAAACTAAAGCGGAGAAACTTTGCAAAAATAGCCAAAGCAAAGATCCATGAAGACCCTATGAACGCACTAACAACACCAAAGCCCATCCGTACTGTACGAAAATCTAACTGGAGGCAGCATATATTTCCAGAGGTGGTAGAAAATATACCAGGTATTGGGAACAAAAAACTGCCAGACTGAAAAAGAAAGAAGAGATACAACCCTGAGGTACATAACGAAAAACTACCCAAGCATGGACTGGACCCATGCATACACCGACGGTTCTGTAACAACGACAACACAGAACGGAGGGGCAGGGGCTTTCCTTAGCCTACCAAATGGCAGAAAAATAACACTGTCATTGGCAAATGGAAAATACACAAGCAATTTCAGAGCGGAGGCAGAGGCACTGAGGGCGGCAGTGGAAGAAATGGTGACAGATAATAGGAATGGAAGCCATATAGATGCCCTGGCCGTAGTAACAACACTAAAAAGCCAGAAAAATACTGAACTTAATGATTTAAGAACAGTACTCTGTAAACTATGCCAGCAGTCCGCACCAAAAATAATAGTGGTACAGTGGGTTCCATCCCACTGCAACATCCAAGGCAACGAGGAGGCAGACAGACTGGCAAAAGAAGGTGCAAGACTACCACAACCAGATACTAGTGTGACATACGAAGAGTCAAAACGGCTTATTAGAGCTAGATACATGACCAAATGGGAAACAGAACATACTGGCTACTCAAAAAACGATGCCTATTACCAGTTGAACAGAAGAGAGCAGGTCGTGGTCTTCAGACTTCGCACTGGCCACAATAGACTGAGGTACCACCTATTCAAAAAATTGAAGATAGGTGGCACTGACGAATGTACGTGTGGTACCGGGAAAATGACCGCTGAACATCTGCTGCAGAACTGCCCGACATACGAGGATCAGAGAGAGCAGATGCGGCCATCACCAGTGGCTACACTAGACAAGCTCTATGGCAGTGTCGACAGCCTCAGGATAATCGCTGCTTTTTTCGAAGAAAAAAAAAATCAACGACGTACAGCGTAAGAAGAAGTATGGCTTTCTTGACCTCTTTATAACTGCCGACCTCCTCCGGTGGGTTATTGTGGTTTTTCAGTGACCTTCTTTTATCACAAAGGTCTAGAATGTCTTTGGTCACCCATGGCTTATTTTTTGTTTGGTGGCATCCCAGGATCTCTGTTGCAGTATCTATGAGAGCTGCGTTAAGGGACTCTGTAACTGTATCTGTATCCAGTCCCTCTCTGAGAGCCATAAGTGGCGCAAATTTCCCTCCCACCCTTGCTTATAACATTTCGGTAATTTTTGGGTCCATTAGTTTGTCCAGGTCAAACTTTAGCCTGGTCACATCCTTCTTTGCGACTCCCTTCAATCGCAGACGCATGGTCATCATAACCAGATCGTGGTCTCTTCCTATATCAGCTCCGGGAAAACATCTTGTTTTGTTGGTGTTGATGCTCGATCGGAACCTCCTCTGGACCAGTATATAGTCAGCATCTGAATGTTAATTTCGCCAGACACGTATAATGTCTGATCTTTCATCCCTTATTTTATGTTATGTTATGTTCATGTTATGTTATGTTTTATATCAAACAAACCGACATCCCAGCTTTACAAGAAAATCCATGTGTGCTTAGTTTCTTGTAATAGAGGACAATGGGTAATGCTACTAGTAATTCATGTAGATCGATGATCTAACATACTCCTAAACTGTTCATACAGATGCAACTCGACTATTTACCCTTCATTTCAAACTTTGGACTCTGAGCATAGATTATTCATAAAGTGAAACGACATTCTAAAACAAACGGCTACTGATTAACTTTATTGTATCATAGCAACCCCCACCCCCTCTCCACCCCCACCCCTTATACCCCTCCCCTTAATCAACATTCAAAGCTTCCAAATTTTAAGCCAGAACATCATATCTTGTGAACTATTGCCGGGCTAGCAAATATACACCAATATCTTTGTCTGAGGCCTCTAAATCTGCTGTCCATCCATGCAGCAGCCATTTCTGTACAACTCAGGCATCTCACAACAACTGCCACCATTAGTCATTCCTCAAATACGCCTGAAGTAATTGACTCAATTTTCTTTGCTCATACCGATAGATGTTGCTCTGTATGACCCACTCTGTTCGGCGATAACTTTCCGTCTGGTTCTAGTAGTGAAGTTAGTCCAGAGTTGTGCACATACTACATATAGTATAATTTGTTCTGCCACTGAAATGTATGACTTCCATTGAATTTGAGTTTCACCATCTGATGTGCGAATTTTGCTGAATGTATTTCGGCTGATTGCTGAACTGGCCTCTTAAATGGACCGTTATTTTGATTTCGACTTATCTTTTAACTGTTTTTGCCATTTAATAATGTTCTAAAGCGTTTCTTTGATCTCAGCGGTCATATTTCAAAATTCACACCAGGAGATTCTCCCAGATCACTATTTTTCTATAATTAAACGTGTTAGCTGCTTAGAAATGTTCATTAGTCTTCATAATGACCCCTTAAGCAAACTGTTTAATGTTTTCTTTGCTCAGTTAAATCTAGGAACGATTTATTTCAGGATGTTGTGAAGTACATTGTGTTTTTTTTCCTTTTTATACAATATAGAGCCTTTCTTGTGATGCCTTTTCGATTGACCTTAATTTATTGTAGACTTAATAATGATATCACATTCAAAACTATAAAACACGTTACTATCAATACTGCCTGCTAAGTAGTGATGGACGGATTAACTCTATTGGATCTTCAATATTTACTATATTTGCTCCTAAATTTATTTTATTGTAACATTGTTTCCTATGATTCTTAGTTTTTCTATTTGTGTGTAATTAAATGAGACTTAAAATACCCCTACGCGAACTGTTCAGTTGTATCTGCCATTAATTTACGAAAGATTGTCTAGCATTTTGCGACAATTTCATCAGTTCGGTTGTAATTAGGCGTTCTTTTTTGTATCTTTCATTACAAATCTGCGTAATACTTGTCCTAAAACAGACTTCTGAATTAGTGCTCACGTATAATTGTATATTCTTCAATTCCTGCCTGACATTATATCTCTTCCTTCCTCTAACTTTCTCTGTGCGTATCAATCAGTCTCATTTTGATTTCGTATGTTTCACTAAATGTGCCCCATTAGTTCCATAGAAGCAAGCGCCGATGAGCACAAAGCATTATAGACATTTCAGTTTTTGCAAGTTCCGGCTAATCAAATTGCTATCTCGCCTTCTCTAGCAGTTAGGTACGCATCAACTGCTTGATAGACTGACACGGAAGGGATTTGATCATTTATCTGGGCAGCTGTGCTGAAAGAGTTAGCAAATCTAACTACTTTGCCACTTGGGCGCTTAAATTAAACAGCAGCTAAATTGTTGAATGTTGCATTGACGTCTCACTTTGAACATTAAGTAAATCGTTCACATTTCTGCTAAATACTCACATGTAATTGTTCCACATAAACACAACAAGATGCAGGTTTCTAGTAAACAATGTATTGGTATACTTTACAGCCTAAAATATTGCTCATGTTCTGGTAACAACAATTTCTTACATGCATATATTCCATTATGATTTTTTTTTTCTCTCTCTCTCTCTTTCTTTCTCTCTCTCTCTCTCTCTATCTCTCTCTCTCCCTCTCTCTCTCCCTCTCTGCCTGTCTTCTTCATCGTCATCTTTTATCCCCTTGTGTCGTTAGACGTCGTTGGGAGGAGTAATTTTCTGTCGTGTGTCATCTTTGTCACCGATATTGTTGTCCTTCCATGTTTCTTCAGTGTCTCACTGACACCAACTACCCATATTTTTCGTGGTCTGTCTCTTGCTCTGCAACCCTGATGTCTAGTATTGTAGATAAAAGCAGTTTGTAACTTTGTTGCATTATTGTCTGATGTCCGAACTATTTTATTCTCGGCCTTTCTATATATACCATGCACTGTGTTGCACCCAACTTTTATCTTATTACTTGGTATCGTACTCTGTTCAGCCCTGTGACCCCGACAGCCTTTTTCAGACACCTCATTTCGCATACCATGATTTTTCTTTCTTGTGCCTTGTTAATAGTCCATGTCTTGGTTTGGCTTGGCTTCGTTCGTTCTCAATATCCCGCTATTAAACTCTGAAAGGGCTTAAGTGGCAGAATGTAGTCCAGAGAACGGAATGCGTTGTGTCGTAGTTTACATCTTGACTGCGATATTTGCACCTTTAGGTCCAACACCTGTTGGATGACTTCAGCAAGCATTTTTTTAGTACCGGGTTAGCATTTCATCTTCGATCCCTTCTCCTTAGCCAGTCTGCCTTGTTGCAGTCTGTTATCCAGGATCACCGCGTGGAAGTGTAGAAGGGTCTTGGCAGCTCTGGTTCGCTGGCCATGACGCTAGCAGTCAGCTATGGGTCGCTGACCACTGCAGCTCATGCGCTGCTCAGCATCTTGATTCCTAGTCCATGTCTGACACTGGTAAAGAGTTGGTATAAAAATATAATTATAATGTGTCTCTTTGTCTTCATTGTTTTCCTATCTTCTATTATGTGTCCCTTATATTTCGTCTGTTAAATTCTATTTCTTATATTTCATTATTCTAGGGTAACGAAACTGAATTGACGAAGAACGAGAAAGTTTTAGTACTCGAGCCGATTGATGTCAATTTGCAAACTGAAAATTCTGTAGAAAAATGTAAGGATAATCTGTCACAAGACAGCAAGGAGATTGAAGAGAAAAAGGGTGCAAACAAGAACACGGACATTACCAATGACAATTTGAACTGTCTAAGCCTAATCAGAAACAGAATGCTCAGAAATTCGACATTATTCTCAATGATGTCTTGGTGAGTATTGCAGGTGGAATTTATAAGATACTATTAGTTATCGTGTCGTTCAAATGACAGTTCCACTAATTCTGCCAATCCAAAAATTAATTACGTGCTACTTAATATACCATCAAATGGTGTCACTTTATCTACATAATGTGACATTTGGTCTGTGACACTTGTCCACTTAATGTGTCACTTGGTCTACTTTCATAATGTATCACTTGATTTACTTACATAATGTGTCACTTGATTTACTTACATAATGGGACACTTGATCTATTCCATAATGTGTCACTTAGTCTACATGCACAACGTGATACTTGGTCTACCTACATAATGTGTGACTTGGTCTACCTATTGTGTCACTTTGTCTACTTACATAATATGGCACTTGATCTACTTACATAATGTGTCACTTGGTCTACTTACATAATGTGGCAATTGGTCTACCTAATGTGTCAATTGGTCTACCTAATGTGTCACTTGGTCTTCCTACATAATGTGACACTTGGTCTACTTACATATATTGCCACTTAGTCTTCCTAATGTGTCACTTGATCTCCCTACATAATGTGTCACTTGATCTAATTACATAATGTGTCATTTGGTCTACCTAATGTGTCACTTGGTCTACCTACATAATGTGTCACTTGGTCTACTTACATAATGTGACGCTTGATCTACTTACATAATGTGTCACTTGATCTACATAACGTGACACTTGGTCTACTTACATAATGTGGTACTTGATCTACCTAATATGTTACTTTGTCTTCTTACATAATGTATCACTTAGTCTACCTACATAATGTGTCACTTGGTCTACTTACATAATGTGACGCTTGATCTACTTACATAATGTGTCACTTGATCTACATAACGTGACACTTGGTCTACTTACATAATGTGGTACTTGATCTACCTAATGTGTTACTTTGTCTTCTTACATAATGTATCACTTAGTCTACCTACACAATGTGCCACTTAACCTTTAATCTGTATCATCATCTTCTTCTTTGTACGTTTGCAAACGTCAGCTTGAGTATATACCAATAATTGAGTGGGCAAGGCTGTAATTTCTATCGCCGTAGTGCTTGTCCAAGAATGGTACTGTCACTGATCATATGTGTTTTTTCCAGTTTTTTTGTACGTTGGACACTTTTGTTGCGGTCATTTTACCAGTGCCGCTGAAACATGCATCGGTAGTGCACATCTGGATCATTTGTGTTCGCTTGTGCACATCTGGATGATTTTTGTTAGGTAGTGCCCATCTGATGATTTGTGTTCGGTAGTGCCCATCTGGGTCATTTGTGTTAGGTAGTGCCCATCTGGATGATTTGTGTTAGGTAGTGCCCATCTGGATGATTTGTGTTAGGTAGTGCACATCTGGATGATTTGTGTTAGGTAGTGCACATCTGGATGATTTGTGTTAGGTAGTGCACATCTGGATGATTTGTGTTAGGTAGTGCACATCTTGATGATTTGTGTTAGGTAGTGCACATTTGTATGATTTATGTTAGGTAGTGTCCATCTGGATGATTTGTGTTAGGTAGTGCACATCTTGATGATTTGTGTTAGGTAGTGCACATTTGTATGATTTATGTTAGGTAGTGTCCATCTGGATGATTTGTGTTAGGTAGTGCACATCTGGATGATTTGTGTTAGGTAGTGCACATCTGTATGATTTATGTTAGGTAGTGTCCATCTGGATGATTTGCGTGGCATGTGCAGAGCCTACATATTCCCATTTCATAACTTGTATTGATCTCGTAATAAACATAATTTTGTTGTTAACGTGGCAGCTTTACTTTCCACCGATTTCAGCATCTTTACCAGGCAAGATTCGTTGCCTCTTTGTAAAAGTTTGAAGTAGCTTTCTACCTTTACTTAGCCTCTACATTGCAAGTGGCGTTACAATGAGACGGAATCCGTTGTACCCCTGCTCTTTTAAACTAGTCTGGAAAAAGTTGGGAGGGGGGGGGGGGGAGCGCGAAGATAAAGATAACAGTCAATGAGATGACAGCAGCCAGCTATAACTCCTGCTCCGTCACTAAGCGGCGACCCTGGAAACAGTCTGCACTTATGTAATCTGGATAAGGAAAATGGGATCACGGACGGTAACCGGGTATCAAAAATATAATGCTGAAACCGGATGTGTCTGACCGAAAGATACACATATCGCAGCCTCGCTGTAAACTACGGTATAACGTCTTTTTCAGGACGAACGCCGAAGAAGTAGAAGAAGAAACTAGTTACATAGATTTTGAGAGTTTTTTGTGTTTCTTTACTGTCAATATCAGAACCACTGACATTGCATCTGTCAAGAATACAAATTGTCTCTCTGTGTTTATATCGATCGACCTTCAGAACTTCTGCTGCAGCTATGCAATCATTATGTATCAATTAACCAACGTGGGGACGGCGTGGGCCAGTGCTTAAGTGACACGGCTCACAACCAGTAGGTGCTGAGTTCGATACCCATCACAGCATCGGCCGTTACCCCGGGGAAGCAAACCCTTAGAAAATGCAAGAGGAAGCAGACCCTTAGATAAATTGCATGCTGAAGTCGGATGCACTGGGCCGACAAGCGCAAAATAAAAACCAAAGCGCAACGCACACCCGCCTTGGGGAATAGAGAAATAAGACGAACACAAAACAAACAAAAAAAACAAAAACAAAAATTAACCAACGACCGTCCACCATGACATCATTTTATTTTACGAGCATGCAATTTATCATTTAACTTACAGACAACTAAAAGGTATCTTTCTTTTACCAGGTTTTTCAACAGTCTCACTTACTACGCATTGTTTTTGATGTCGTCAACTTTATCCGGAAGTTTGTATTTAAACTACTTTCTCAATTCGGTGGTGGAAATCCCGTCAGCAATTTTCATATATTTCTTCATAGACAGGTATGCTTAAATAAATGTTGCACAAACTAACATCATTCATTAAGTACTAACATACAGAAATACTCATATTAATTAGCACAGTAACGTACTTTACGGCATAGTCTTCACGGTACAGTCTTCACGGCAGTCTTGACGGCACAGCCTACACGACACAGCCATCACGGCACAGTCTTCACGGCACATCCTTCACGGCACAGCCGTCATGGCACAGTGCTTGCACGGCACAGTTTTTGTACTTTTCTACCAATGATAATATATCAGAATGTGTGGTTGAGCCGCTGAGTACCTACTTGCCTCTAATCTGGAGACACAGAATCAAAACTCCACCTAGTCTATTTCTTTAATTATATTATGTGCATTTTTTTTTAATAGCCTACAAACAGAACGACGACTGCCGGCGCGAGAGGCCTATATTCCTCATTCCTGCCAATCTCCCAACGCCCGATTGTTACCGGGGCCCAAAAAGTGAAGCGTAGAACGGTAACACTGTAAACCTGTACCACGTGTGGTAAGATAAAACTCAGTAGGATTAGACATGGGACCGGCTACCTCGTCCTGTAGAGATGTTTTAAGCCCTAAAGGAGGAGCGCATGGCCGAATGGTTTCGAGGCCTGCCTGCCGACAAGGAGGGCAGCGGTTCGAATCCCCGGTATGGCATATGTTGTTTTTCGGTTGGGGGTGAAATAAACAAACATAGCCAGCACACGACGTGGCGACAGCAGTGGCGAAGCGTCTGTAGTCCTCAGCCTTCAAAACCTCTCGACTACCGCCGCAATGGGAAAAATGTCTTAGGGCAGGAGATAACTTGTTAGGATCACATCAATACAATACTAAGCTATCATTATCAAATCTCCTTTCCCTGGAGATTGCATCTAGTGCGTTGTTGTCTATGTATTTTATACCCAGGTCCTACTTTTTGATCAATTTTAATAATTGTTTCTCCCTAACAATATCATCTAATGTCTAGCTATGAACTTGGTTCTTGTTTCTCGTCTCTTGTAGCGTGCCTGACCTCTGACATTTCCTTCTGTCCAGTTTCACTGTGGAATAAAAATTTCAATCGTGGGTTAAGGATATGATCCGTGGTGTTTTGCATACAGCATTCTCTGACTTACGCGTTTTACACACAGTTTTCTTACAAGTGTTTTACACGCCCTTTTCCGACATAGGATATTGAGGCTAGTGCTTTTCGCACACTCATCTGACAAAGGTTTCACACATTCATCTGACATAGTTTTCACACACTCATCTGACAAAGGTTTCACACACTCATCTGACAAAGTTTTCACACACTCATCTGACAAAGGTTTTACACACTCATCAGACAAAGGTTTCACACGCCATCACTTTTTCTGACTTAGGGTTTTGCTCACGGATGTTCCGACCTCACTGCAAGTTCTGTCAGGTTGGGATGACCGCTCATAGAGGTAACGCGGCAAACTCTAGAAGCATTTCGGATCTGCCTTCCCGCCAAATCTTATCTTCAATCTCTGAAACATCACTTTCTATCTGCCTCCTAGGTCCGGCCCTGTTTTTCATGGCTGCTGATTAGAGCTAATCACGAGACGCTAAATGTTACTTCTGCGGGACGTAACAATTCGTTCGACCTGACAATTAATCCGCCGAAGCTGAATTTTTGGATTCTCCTTTTCTTCCAAAACATCCCTACTCCATGGTATTGCTGGTGGATTTGGTTTTGCTATTTCTCCCGCCATTCTTCTAAACGATTAGAAGGATACTTCCCTACCCACAATTTCAGCTGGTAGTTTTGGAATAATTCCCAAGTTTGTCACGTGAAGTTCAGGTGTCCATCTTTTAGAACAACCGTAATAAAATATGCATAATGAGAGTCGAAAATAAAAGAAAGTAATTTGAATCCGTTACCTGGTCAACTTTACCTTCACCTGATTTCAGACAATGAAAAGTTACATAACGAACAAAACGTAGGTAGCATGTCACGTGCAGAACGTAACTGCTTACAATCGCCAACCTATTTGAATGTTTAGGTTTCTTGGCAAGTGCGCAGTACGGCAAGTTGTCATTACTTTCCGTACGTGTAGGAGCGAGAGAAAAAAAAACTGAAATCTGCAAAACTGGCACGAGCGTGATTCGAACCAGGATGCGTTGGGATTGTGAATCGGGCGCTTCACCCACTAGGCCTAGGTCACGCAGCCTTCATAAGGAACAAGGCCGGGCTTTGTTTGAAATGACAAATATATTTAAACTGTCTGAACTTTGGGTTAATCCTTGTTTGCAACTCCCAATTTGCCTTCAGTGGCACCTTGATTTTGAGATCCATAATCGGAATCTCTGTGCCGCTAACCCTGTCGCAGAAAGTGCCAAGAGATAACCTTCAAAACACTCAATCACATTTGCTGCCACTTTATCCGTGGTTTAACTTCAAAACACGAGTAGCTTTGAACAACAACTTTAACATAAGCAAGAACAACAACATTGACATATCGTGACAAGTTGAGCAATGTGAAAGTGTTGATAAAAGTCAGATATATATCACTGGAATATTAACATTGGTAGGAGCAAGCATTGACTTTTCATAGGGCACACATCATTAAGCTAGGTGATAGTATTACAATACAATCTCTGTTTTGGAATCTACAAGTCAAGAGATGTTGAGACAGACCAAAACACACATGGAGAAGAGAGCTCGCTACAAGAGAAGTAGAGGCAGACCAACACACACATGGAGAAGAGAGCTCGCGACAAGAGAAGTAGAGGCCGACCAAAACACACATGGAGAAGAGAGCTCGCTATAAGAGAAGTAGGGGCAGACCAAAACACACATGGAGAAGAGAGCTCGAAACAAGAAATGTAGAGGGACACCAAAACACACATGAAGAAGAAAGCTGGCGATAAGAGAAGTAGGGGCACACCAAAACACACATATAGAAGAGAGCTCGAAACAAACATAAAAGAAACTAGTAAGACGTGAACAGAGGTGGAACGAATGGTCCAGGTCAGGACATGACGTGTATGTATTTGGTGAAGACCTGTGTCTACAGGAAGCTTAAAGATAGTGATTGGTTGTTGATTCACTTGACAGATCACCTCATCCCCCCTCCCCCACCAGATAGCAAATAGTGTCAGTCGTAAAATGGACTAGATGGAAATAAGTAAATATCCGAACAGTGCTGAAGGTCAAATAATAACAATTTCAAACAATGGTGGCCTAATTGCAGAACCAAAACAAAAACAATTACACACCATGGCAAGTTCTGACATTGTCGGTCATTCAATCTGAGACAATCTGAAGGGCGTGCTCAACGGTCTGAATTCTAGTCCCGAATAGGCATTCAATCAGTGGAATAATATAATATAGTTTTGTAAAAATGTTCTCTCTAACTTCAAATAGTTCTCTCATTGACTATGTATTTGTTTTTGCTCCAGGTTGGGCAGGAAAGTTTGTTTCGCAGCATTTAGTATTACATCTGGTGTTTCTTTAATTGCAGCAGCTACGGTTTCAGCATTGATCGGTGAGTACTTTAAAATAGTTCACTGTTCTTACAGCAAGATATTGTGTTTGACAAATGTGATAGTGTTCCGCCGCTAAATATTTAATATAGTTCGCTCTTCTTACAGCAAGATATTGTGTTTGACAAATGTGATAGTGTTCCGCCGCTAAATATTTAATATAGTTCGCTCTTCTTACAGCAAGATATTGTGTTTGACAAATGTGATAGTGTTCCGCCGCTAAATATTTAAACAATGCCGTTAATCGCTAACCGTCTCATCTGCCCAGCCACATTCTTCCTTTTCTCTCAAAGCATCACACCTGTCTTTTCCTGTCCAGCCATAATTATGTTTTCTCCCACTTCTGTCAATTTACAGTTCCTTGTCTTACAACGTCGCATTCTTCAGCTCAGTTAATTAAGAACGTCTGACCATTTAACTAGATAGCGAACAAATTATATAGAACGCCTTCATTCTTGATAAATTATCACTTATAGATTCGTTTTCAAATATTGAGGACGAAGCTGTAAAATCCCTACAATTATTGTTACTGACACGAGTTAATGGTGGATTGTCTTCAATATTTGTCACTTAACAGTTAAACTTAGTTCACAGTTTGCTTTGTTACTGTGTTCGTGTGTATCCAGTCCCTGATATGTGTCCCTGTTTCCGTTTAACTTAGTTCACTGCTTTTGTTTTTGTGTTCTTCTTCAGTGTCCAATCTTTGATATGTATCACAATCCGTGATAAAAGGTATATCCAGGTGGAAAATTCAGTCAAATTCTGTTTTAGTTCTCAGGTGAAAGTGCTTTTTAAACGTCCGTGTATTTCCGTCACAAACATCATACGAGTTTCTTGAACGTTGTATGTTCCATATGGCTCTGAAGCGTGGAGCGCCACAGAAATAACAACGAAGTGCAGACTTCCGTAAATGGATAGCTGTGCAGAATAGAGAGATTGAAATGGTGTGATACTGTCACTAATGTAGATTTTTGAGAGAGAGCGAGACATAGTCCGGTGAAACAGGACACGAAAAGAGGAGGATTGGACACGTCATTGGTTAAAGAAACCAGTTAATATCATTACAATGCAGTGTCTGTTCTAAGTCCCTGATGCAGGGGAACTGAGACTTTAATCCAGCAAGGCACGGACCAGGATGTTGCATCAGTGTAGGGCACAACGCACTGACCAAGATCGCAATTTCTCTTTCATTTAGCGCTCCCTGGAAACATGCTGTTTTCAAGGCAGCCCGGCTGACTAGATGTGGATCGATGTGATCACCGTAGTAGTGAGCTCCACGCATATGAAGTCAGACATAGCAAAACCGTCGGGAGGACCGCTTTCTACCTTCATCAGTATGCTCGGAATGTGAGGAAAACTACTATAACCTGCCGTTTGACGTCCTTATTAGGGCGCACAAAAAGGTAAACTTACTCGTTATGGAACATTAAACAATACTCCTGAGACAAGAGAAGTAGAGGCATGTCTACTCATTCATGGCAGAGGGGATGGGGAAGAGGAGGTGAGCTTGAGGCAAACGCAGAGAGACAGGTGAAAAGTGCATTGACCTGGCGCAGATGGCCCTTGACAGGATGGCCCGTGGCGTGTATTTGTTGAAAACAGGGGCGACAAAAAGGAAAGACTATTTTTGTGTGTGTGTGTGTATCTCACACCTTTATTTGTCATGCCCTGCACAGTTTTGTTTTACCGTGTCGCCCCCAATCTCTTTATTCTAGATTGTGTGAACTGTTTGCACAGTTTCCTTATAGCAAGTCAATTAAAACGCCAAGCACGGTGTCGGGTTTATACGTTTGACTTTGACCTTTTGAATGCAAGTAGGCTAAGGATATTGACCTACACTCCTTGTCCCTCATAAAGTTATTCTCTTCTCTCTGTTTGTTGATGCGGTTGTTAAGTGCACACAATTACTAGCTTCGCTCTTTTGTACTCCCTGAAAAGGGCGTTAGATGGCGGGTTGTAATAACTTCTCTCACATCCCGACCGTACTAATGAAGGCAGAATTGGCTTCATCTGCGTGTCGCTCACTACTACGGGGATCACGTCAATTCCCAACCTCGTTAGACTGCTGTGAAACAGCCTCTTTCCATGAGATTTGCGTTGGAGTGAGGTGGGGGTCATGGTCAATATATTTCGCTTGACCCAGTGTGGTTTGTCTGAACATACGTTAATCTCCCCTACCCTTCCCTCTGTATATAAAATTTGTTTCTTGACGAGTGTTGGCAATATATGGTTTCCAAACACTGTTGCTACATTCATTCCTTTTCTAAACATTAAAATGTGAATTTTTTTTAAACCGCTGTGTTTATTTCATTATAATTTTAATTTTGTTATCCACTATGCATTTACCTTGTCCTCTTCACTCACCTTTACCAGCTGAGGAAAAAATTGCCATCAAGGTTCTGACAATTTTAGGAAAGTTTGGCATCTCTGGTTCCTATGGTGTCATTTACACTTACACGCCTGAACTCTTCCCAACTAATGTCAGGTAAGTGTATTAAACATTCGTAAGTTAAACATTTAAAATTGAGATAAATTAATAAAACAATTTATATATATATATATATATATATATATATATATATATATATATATATATATATATATATATATATATATATATATATATATATAAATACACACACACACATCATCATATATTTTGTTAACGAACTGTGCTCAACAGTGAGCTGTACAAGCTTTGACTGATTGGTGGAATCCATGTATTGCCTCCAGATAATGTGAAAGAGAAAGCTGAAAGAAATATGGAAGAGAGAACAGTCATGAGATATAGTTTGTTTGTCCATCACAAGTGATGAAGACCACTCTCTTTGTTCAGCCATGTGGACAGTCGTATCTCTTGCTGTGTCCGCTGAAATGGGTGACTTGCGCGGAGATTTGGATTAAAGTGAGGAAGAAACTGCGCCTTTTGTCAACTTCACTCACAGAGCCTAAGCTACCTTTTGCCAGTGGCAAGACATTCATCGAGACGACTGGAGATAGCATAGGATGCAGATTTTGCCTCAGGGTTACCACCGAAGCCTTTCCGTAAACATGTAACCCGCAGGGTAGAAAGGTGGGAAGGCGTCTAACGCAGTTTGTCGTGCCTTTTCGATAACCACAAGAGGTCGTATGGACAACACTCAGCGTGTGAGTGAGTCTGGCATCTCTCCCCAGCTGTATTCAGTTCATCGTAGTAGCATCTAAAATTCCCACACGCCAAATTTGTGAAGGTGAACCGGCAGAACTAACCCGTGAGATACGACACAGGTATAACTAGGTTAAGCGTAGCGCCATTCAGCCGGCGTCCAGACCAGGATAAACGGATGGAAGAAATCACAAAAAAAAGAACGAAATAACAAGTCCAGACGGAAAACAACTCCACGTATCCGTGAACACAAGTGTAAGTCGTCGACTAGTGTGAATTCCAGGCAAATCCGTGGTCTGGCGGCATCCATAATGATCCAAAACAGTAGAAAAATGTAGACTCGCAGCCAGTTACTGCGCCATTTTTGCCAGCCATGAGATATAGAGACTAACAAAATATCGTCTAAAATGCTGTCATATCCATAATGGAATTTTCAATTGCATTGCACTTCTAACTAAATGCTTCCAAAGCATTGAACAGGAAATATGCTATACACAGAAGGTGTGTGTTTGGGGGGGGGGGGAGATGTTGCCCTAAAGCTTAAACGTTCTTGGTGTATGAGCCGGTAGGACGTGAGATAAATTATCTATGAGAAATAAAGCACCTACTTCAAATCACTCGTTGCCTTGCAAGTAGTCTGTCGGCAGCCAGATGCTAGATAGTCAAACTAAATTAATAAGATGTTCAGATATCGCAGACCATTTTTTTACTGTGTCACAACATACAAAACAATGAAAGAACAAGAAGAAGATGAATAAGAAGAAGAAGAGGTACATTGGTAATTTAGGTAGATGCCCACAAGACAGCAGCTGTCGGCAGACAGTATCTCCGATAATGTATGTGAAATTAGCTCCGTCTACAAGTTCAGCATCATCCGCATACGTCTACTTCTTTCTTCTTTGCGCTCAGGATCTTTTGATAACATTCGTAACGTCTAACAGTCTATGACAGTTGGACTATACAGCGGTATTAAATGTGCAATGTTATCCATATCTTTTATTCTTCACATGTTCAAAAGTATTTTATCAATATTTATTATTTTCTTAAAACGTAGATACATTCACACAGTCTTATTTTTGTGTGAGGGAAAAATACCCATACAAAACTTGAATTTGTTTAAGCATGTGGACTCAAATATTGTGTAAGGAAAGAATGATTTATTGACTTGCTACCAAACAATACCCGTTGTAATTGTAAACATTCAGGCCTGTCAACTATCTGTCGTTATGTTCAGTCTTGTTGTGATTTTTCTTTTGATTTGTTAAAATAAAATCATTATACGATGACAAAGGGACATTTCTTTTTGAAGAGAATATGGTTTGATATAAAGTCAATCTGATGAAATCGTGACATGCAGAGTGGTAGTGCTACAAAGGTACTGGGTTCGATCACTGTTGTCGATATCATCTAGTCAATCGAGCTGAACATGGGTACCTAGATTACTGTTAGGGAAAGATAGACAGCCAGAAATAGAACTATCTACCCCACCTCATAAAAATCAGTTTCCTAGTGCAGTGCAATGAAGTCTCCAACACTTCATCCCAACCAACGCCAATGTTTGCTGTGGCGTTCATTTTACCTTAATTACATTTAAAAAATTGAATAACAAACCAATGTTTTCAGTTATATTCATTCAAAAGCAGATGTATTTCGGAAAATATGATCATTTGCAACCAACACAATGATGTAACAGGAGAGCTGGCCTGCTGGTTAAAACAACTCACTAAAATGTAACATATTAAGCAAATAAGTGTATTCTTCTTGCCAATTTTCTTGAAATTTTGAAGCCAAAAAAATTCTTTTTTAAATGTGGCTGTTTCACTTGTGACAATATTTTACGTCAACGTATTATTCTGTTACAGGACTACAGGTCTGGGGTTAGCAAACATGTGTGCCTGTGTAGGAGGGATGCTTGCCCCCTTCGCCGAGTTGCTGGTAATTACTTTGATGGATGTTGTCGTATTCCTGTCAGTCATAATCTCATTTTAAAAACTAGTTGTAACAATAGCTACATTCTTCTTCTTCTTCGTCGTACGCAGTCAGACAGTAACCACAATAGCTACATTCAATATCACTCATTAGTAACGCCATTACCACTATCAATTCAATTTTATATTGCTTGCAAGCCTTCGTTTGAGGGGGAGAATGCCATCATATGTTCATTATAAATTGTTCACATTGCTTGTTACAGATGAAATCAGCTATCTACGCCCCTGGTTTGATCTTTGGAATCAGTAGTTTGGTTCTGAGCATCTGGGTATACTTTCTTCCGGAAACAGCCAGGCGACAACTTCCGCAGTCTGTTAATGACATTAAAGAATGGTCGCTAGAACAAACGACCAAGAAGAAAGGGTCAGCCATTTCAGACACTGCTGAAGAAAACGTGCATGATAATTCCGGTTTTACATGTTAGATGTTCGGTGAAGTGATTGCTGCTCATTCAATATTCAAGTTACAAGCAGAAAGAGCAGATAAATGGTCACATATACTGTTAAGCATGTTGTCTTTATAGGCTACAATCTCAATAACAAATAATATTCAAGGGATGATAATTAAAAAAGTTTCCGGCTGTAGGCTGAAAGATAAACTAATGTGTTCTAGCAAAAATGCATGTATGAAGCACAATACTTGGATAGGAGCGTCAATGACGACAATGCTACGGCCTAAGCCTTGCACCTTATCGAGGACAGGCATTGGACAGTTTCGGCCTACTCCCCATCCATGTGTCACTGCGATTTTTAGGCTATTTCCAAGACTCAATGTGTCACTCAAAGGGGCTATATTTCAGGACTTAGAAGATATAAAGGCAAATGAGACAAAGCGCCTGTAGGAGATACCAAAAGAAATGACTTTCAGGAACGATTCCAGAAGTAGAAGCACAACTGGAAAAAGTGTGTCAACTCAGAAGGGGACTATTTCGAATGGGATTCTTTTCTTTAACTAATTAGGTCAGTTAGCAGTGTTTCTCAACCTTTTTACACAAGCAACCCTGTGTAATATGGGGGGGGGGGAGAAATATAATCTAATTTTAAAGTAAAGTAAAGAAGAAATTCAACGGAATTAACCGCTGGTTGGAATTAAGTTTTTGAAGACTCCATTGTACTAAGCCGCAGCCTGGGAGAGGTAGGATGGCCAGTACTCTTCCTTTCCGTTTTTACTTTCAATAACTCATGAATCAGGTACCCATTTAGAGCTGGGTTGACTGGAGAAGAGGTCCCCGATTAAAATCACGTCCCGGAGTTTTTTAGTCTCCAGACGCGATTCGAACCGAGGCACGCTGTTTCTCCAGAAAATAGCGAATTGTGCTTGCTATGAACTGATCTAACGTGCACCTAATATTATCAAATGAAAATTGTAAAGCTATTTAAAATAAACAGAACCCAAACAGTAAATAAAAAATATTAATAATAGAACGTCTTGAACTTTTAATAATGCAGTGATCATCATCATGTAGCATGTATTTGAAAACGTCGTTTTCGTGACATCCGATATGTAAAACACCCAATCCCCGACCAGCTCTCCCGTCCCTGCCACTGTCAGTCCCAGAACCTCTGAAATTTTCATGGTCCATTTTCTCATCTGTCTTTCTCTGCCTCTTTTACCAGGTACCATACCCTTTATTATCGTTGTTTCTAAGCCTTTGTGGCGTTTTATGTGGTTTCTTTGTTTGGTTTTGATCACTAGCAGAGCTAAAAATAAAACGCTTCATTCCAAATCGTTTTTTTTTTTTGTCAGCCAAAAGTCGAATTCTTTTAAATCGCCACTACACGTGGTTGTCCTAAGCCCACTGAAAACATTAGGGCCAAATTCCCCACCAGCAGCTCATGACTAAATTGTATAGTTTTAATAGAAGAGTTTCACTTGGACAAATTTAGTTTTGGCTTTTTACATATCGTATGCACAATAAATATGTAACATGAGATATCTGGCTTCTTGATCTAAACAGTTTTCGCTTGTTTACTGGGAAGGGGTCAGGAGTAAAAATCGGCATCCTGTGCGTTCTCCAGCCATCTCGATAAATATCTTGCTAATGGTCAAGGCTGGCTCAGGACCAGAGAGTGAGGTTGACAAAAGGCACAGTTTCTTACTCACTTTAATCCTATTCACCGCGAAAGTCAACCATTTCAGCGGACACAGCAAAAGAAAAGACTGTCCACACGGCTGCACAACGAGAGTAGTCCTCATCATATGTGATGGAAACCATCATTTTACAGTATCTAAAAAACGGTATTCTTACTGAAGCAGAAAACCGTTCATAAACTTCACCATGCATATAAATAATACTAAACCTCAGTATGCATAAAAAAATAATCTCCATAAGGCAGGAAAACAATATCGCTCAACATAAAAATACGTAAAGAAAAATGACAACGGTCACGTCATGTATACTTAAAAGGAATGAAGGCTTAATATAGAAACTAAGGTGGACGTACATGGCTATCGTTGCTGCATAGAACAATAGATAAACGTTACTGGACTTCCAACTCATGGCATGTCTGTCTTCACACCAACCAGTCCTTCGTATCTAACTGATAATCTCGTTTTTTAATTAAAATAAAACCAAGAAAACGCTACTAGTTAAACATTAACCAAGGAAAGTGCTCTGGTCAAATAAAAATGGCACTTAAATACAATTCTTGGGGCGAGACTAAGTGATCATCTTTAAAACTCGTGTATAAAAAGGTAAAAATAGTTACAAATCAGACACTGAGGTGTTAGTGATGACATTATACTATGTATCAGCTTATTGTAAAGTTATCGCTTTCTATCGTGTCTTTCATGACTGTGTTACTTACTTTCCGTTTCCTGAGCACCACGTCAGACATGTTTCCAATGTTCGGCAACCTACATTGCCTTAACCTACACCCTCGACATGTATCCATATTGCATCTTTCCACAAGGTTTGGGCAGATCATCAGGTGATATGGGTCTTGTGTTGCTCCATAGTTGGATGTATCATCATCCCTGGATTCCAAAATCTGTAAGTTCTTCCTGCATCGTGATACATCAGTTCGGAGTCCATTTTGAGATTTCTATATTGAGTAATATTGTATATATATACAACAATTCAGGAGAGATCGTACCAACGAACTCCAAGAATACGCTGCTGATTGGGCACATGAAAGGACTCGTCTTGAAATGGCCTTTTTCAGCAAGTTTCGACTCCATACATTAGCACTGAAATCACGCACATGACTGGTAAATACGCAGCTTTGAACTCCGGGATAATCTACTATTGTTCCACAAGCGGCTGAGATCGTTTATCACCGAAGCAGCGAAGCCAATCCGTCTTGACATATCTGGGATACTGCGTCCGTCAGATGACATTGTGCTTCCGAGATAAGAAAGTTCATTTACGATCTCCGCTGTATGACCACGAACTACTATGTCCTGAATTTTGGTCTTCGTCCATGAGATTGATAGTCCCATATTTTGAGCTGTACTATCCAGATACTCAAGAGACTGTTGCAGCGCTGTACTATCCAGATACTCCAGAGACTGTTGCACCGCTGTACTATCCAGATACTCAAGGGACTGTTGCAGCGCTGTGCTATCCGGGCTTAGCAGGAATATGTTATCCACGTAGACGAGGTCAGTGATTCACGTTTGGTTAATAGTGATTCCATGATATTGAGAGCTGTGGCGGTCCAGGAGTCAGTCGGCAGCCTTACAGAAGAGATCGGGAGTAAGGACGCAGCCCTGCCTGACTCCGATAGATTTTGGAAATCTTTCAGAAAGAGTGCCCCCGAGACGAATTCTGGCACCGGTATTCGTATGCAACGCTTTAATCAAGTCTAGAAGCGGAGCAGGAGCTCTGATGCTTTGCGTGGCTTTCCACGGCGCCAATTGGTATATCGAGTCGAATATCGCCTTTAAGTCCACGTGCGCAGCGCAAAGGTGGCGAGTAAATGAGAGGTGTAACTCTGCCAGGATACGGAGCACGAGGATGGCATCCACTGTTGATCGACCTGGCGTGAAATCCGACTGATGTGGGCGACGTTTTGAGACCAGCAACGGTTTCAGTAGGTTTTCTTGCCTGGAACTGAAAGCAGCGTTATTGTCCTATAATTGTTGCAGTCCTTGCGGCTACCCTTTCCTTTGTAAAGGGTGACAACTATTCCATCCTGTCAATCGGCTGGAACACTTCCCGCCCTCCAGACCTGAAGGAAGAGGTGGTGTATAGCAGAACTTATGGGGTCATATGCATATTTGAGTAGTTCCGGTAGGATGAGATCGGAACCCGTGGCACGTCCATCTTTAAGCTTGCGTATGACTGCCTGGACTTCTGGCAGAGTTGGAGAGTCAGTGCTCGTCTGTGGATCGGGAGGAGTTGCTACAGATTCATCATTAGGTCAAGGCCCTGTGAATGGTTCAAGGCCATCGTGTAGTGCTATCTCCACCTAGCCACCATATTCGTGATGCGTTGTGCAGGGTAAGCCATCTGACTTGTTCACAAACTCGACACTGTCGTGGGCCTTCTTCTTACCTCCACTGCGGAGAAGCTTTATGGCCTGATAGGTGGGCCTGAGGTAGTTAGATCTGAGACCAACTTCGCCCGAATCAACAATTTCACTGAAGAAACGTTCCCTGTCGACTCTTGCCACCGCGAGGAAACGGATTTGTTGCCGTCGGTGTTCGACAAGGTCATTGCGGGGCCTGGCAGATTTCTTTTGAAGTATTATGTCGTAGGTGGTGTCAGAGAGTCACGGTTAGCGTTTTGGTTGTTGTGATCTCTTGGTAAGCTTGACCGCATCGCATATGGCGTCTTTCATAGTAGACCATGCTGCCTCCGGGTTATTTGGGAAGGGGTCCACAGCTGCGAGGTGACACCTGACAATATCGAGGTATTTCTCGGCAGTACTCTGGTCAAGTTTGAGAAGCTGGACATTAATCTCGTGGTGTTGCACCGTTTTGAAAAAGGCATATGGACCGATGGAGAACATCCCTGTCAGCAGTCGGTGGTCAGTGTTAGCTGGGGCCTCCGCACCTCGAAATGACGTGCAGGAGATCACCCGGTCGAGACTTCTCCCCAGGATATGGTCGATTTCCTTCCTGGTTTTTCAGTCGTTCGAAATCTATGCATGCCATAATATACTGTTATGCAATCCGTTCCGTTGAATACGTGATGGAAATCATGCGCCATCATGGACAATGGAGAATGATGTGATAAATAAAGTTTAACAGAACTATTCGCTCCCATCCACAACCCCGAAACGCCGAATAGTCAGCTAATATGACATCACTCGTGATGGACGAATAACACACATAACTAAATCATCATGCTTAATAAAGAACATTATCTCGCTTTCCTGGAAAACCGATCTGATTGATGACTGGAAGGAAAAAAGTATGTTATTATGATAGATGAATCTACGGACATTTCAACACAAAAACTCGTGTATTCTGGTTCATTTTCTAAGTGATAGAACAAACAAAAATTTTCTACTGGATTTATAGGTTTAATTTCTGTATAAGATGCTACGGGAAAAAACATATTCAATTCGATTGACGAGAAAATTTCAGAATGCTGTCAAAGTCTTACAAACTGCACATTGTTTGCATCGGATGGTGCGTCAAACATGGTTGGGTGTAACAACTCGGTGTTGTCGAGATTGAAAGATGTGTCTTCCCAATGTGTGCAGTTCAAATATATATGTTATTCCCTTGCGTTGTGCACTCAACATGCAGTATCAATACTACCATCAAATATTGGATTTTTTTATTAGAGATACCTCATGGTTTTCCACATAACGAGTTAAGACGATAATTTTACAAAGATTTGTTTAAAGTAATCAATACAGTTACAGAATCTGGGCTTCGAACTGCACTCTAATCAACACAGTTACAGAATCTGAGCCTACTCGAACTACACTCTAATCAACACAGTTACAGAATCTGGGCTTAGAACTGCCCCTCTAATCAACACAGTTACAGAATCTGAGCCTACTAGAACTTCACTCTAATCAACACAGTTACAGAATCTGAGCATGCTCGAACTGCACTCTAGTCAACACAGTTACAGAATCTGAGAATACTCGAACTGCACTCTAATCAACACAGTTACAGAATCTGAATCTGCTCGAACTGCCCCTCTAATCAACACAGTTTCAGAATCTGAGCCTGCTCGAACTGCCCCTCTAATCAACACAGTTACAGAATCTGAGCCTGCTCGAACGCCCCTCTAATCAACACAGTTACAGAATCTGAGCCTGCTCGAACTGCCCCTCTTCCCTTTGAGAAGTTCAAGGCAAAAAGTTCAAGGCGAGAGTTCGACTTCATCGCCTCGGGTTTCCCCATATAGCTGGGTCTCTCTCGGCCTAAAGGTATCCCACCTGCCAAAAGCATCGCACAAAGCACGAACTCCGTAGCTCCATCGATGAGCCCTGGGATCTCCGGAAACAAGTGACCTCATGAACCGACCCTCACAGCTCGAACTCGAACCTCGACCGTCTGAACACGAGGTACACTGCTTGACCATTTCGCGACAGAGACCCCCGACCTTCATGTACTAGGTAGCTTGTGCGAGTAATGGTAATGCATACATGTTGATGAACTGGAATTGGACGTTTTTTTAGCATTGCTGAGCTAGTCCAAACAAAGTTGGATACACAATTCAAATCTCGATTATTATAGGAAATGTTGTCAGACTACAAAAACTACTTGTATTTTGTGTTAGCGACGTCTGTTGTACAGGAATTTGAAAGACTGAATGATCTGTTTTAACAAAACAAAAGCTGATCAAATAACTAATCAAATTAAATTGGATTGGGCTTTTTGTTTGACTTTTTTGGAATACTGTTTAGCCTTTTTTGTGTACAATTTGGCTTTTTCTCATAATTTTGATCTGGCAGCTCTGACTACATACTAGCAGATAGTGTTTGTTCGTGGAGGAAGAAAGTTGTGAATACTATGATCACATTCATAAGATGTGCAGAGTGCTAAATGTTCAAATATTCGAGCATTAGCACTTGTGTCCATCGAGTAAGTTGAGTTGTTTTACATTGTATACAGTATCGCCTGGTCTCACAAGCAAACCAAGTAACGCATCTCTAGGTTTATGGGAAAGGACAATGCAGATCAAGATACCATCTGTTTAACCAATTGAATGCGCTCGTGTCAGTGAACAGACAAATAGTAGAGTATGTTCTCCAAATCTGTTGATGTCATCAGAGAAGCATACTGACAGCATCAACTTCTCCAACCCAGTTGATGAATGAATTATGGTGTGACAAGAGAAGTCTGAGACGAACGGCCAGTTTATCAGGGAATTATGTGGGATAATATGAGCGAACGGCGAAGAAGCTAGCACCAATACAACAAAAAGGCATCCTGATGCTTGGTGCATTAAGCCTGGAGATTTATAATGATACAAAGAAGCCTCTTGTGTTCGAAAGTCACAAAGCTGTTTCTTTCAGAAATCTGCCAGTCATGCATCATTGCATAAGTCAAAAACATTTTCTCAAGAGTGTTTCATATGTTATTCGCGCCTTTGTATGATTATATTATATTTCCATGATTGAGATGTCCAAATACCGTCGACTTGCGATTGTTTATAAATGTCACTAAACGTTCTAAGTTCAGATGATGTTTTATGAATTGAACGACATATATTTTGTAATTTTATACTGCACAAGTTTTGATTTATACATGTATCTATTTATATTCTTCATGGTAAGTGTTTGTTTTTTCAATGACATATTCCTTTATACGTATGCTTTAATTAAACGAATATATTTAACGTTCCAGTTTTGTGTGTGTTTATTTCACTTCTCAATTTGTGATACTTTGTGATGTAATGTGCGTTTGTCCTGAGCTAGATACCTATTTATGACATTGCCACTACAGAAAATAATGTTTCGAGTTCCGACTTCTCCTCTTACGACGGCTCAATTTACGACAGCTTAAATTTCAATCGTTGTTTTAGAAACTTGGGTCCAATGAGCGCGATTACGTATCTCTCGCGATAACAAAAACAACTTGAAATGCGTTAAATCTGCCTGTTTTATCTCGTCTCCCTTTGGCTTAATGTCAAGCATGGGACGATGAATCCCTATAATTAAACCTCTCACTAAAAATCAGTCCATCGGCACGATGCCTATTACCAGTTGAACAGAAGGGAGCAGGTCGTGGTCTTCAGACTTCGCACTAGCCACAATAGACTGAGGTACCACCTATTCAACAAATTGAAGATAGGTGGCACCGACGAATGCCCGTGTGGTACCAGGAAAATGACTGCTGAGCATTTGCTGCAAAACTGCCCGACATACGAGGATCAGAGAGAGCAGATGTGGCCATCACCATTGGCAACACTAGACAAGCTCTATGGCAGTGTCGACAGCCTCAGGATGACCGCTGCTTTTTTCGAAAAAATAATGGTTACTGTCTGACTGCGTACGATGAAGAAGAAGAAGAAGTCCATCGACAACAATTTTCTCAAGTCAAGCTGTTGGTGCAAAATCTCAACTGCTGTTTTTATAGCCTCTGCCTCCGCTTCAACATTTGAACTGTTTTCGCCGCATAAATCACAAAACTCGTGAATGGACCCATCCGGGTATTTCATATGGATACCATACCCTGCAAAAGAGGTAGATTTGATTGCAGATACATCCGTATAGACCAGGACTGCCGATGTTGGGTAGCTAGAGACATGGAAGAAACATTGCAAGGAACATGTCTTCAAGATATTAGGTGTAGTCTCCTTGGTGGCCGTCTTTTAGGTCAGGTGTGTTTTTATTACTGACAAGCAAAGATTTTTTCAAAGGAAGTGGTTCAAAAAAACCTATTTTCCGTTTTTCTCACCCCTGGTAGATGGATATGGCTTTCCTTTTCTGTTACATCCAGTGGAGACAATTGCTTCAGTCTTCTCTTTTGCTTCCAAATGTCTATTTGTACCCTATTTGGATGGTCATTTTCTTGTATCTCTCTACCACTTCAGTCAGTGCCCCCTTTCTCCTGATATCTAGCGGTTCGATATAGGCCTCTATCTTGCACGCCGCTGTAAGTGTTGATCACATTCCCCCACAAATTAGTCTGAGAGCTTGATTCTGCATCAGGTCAATAGGTGAGATATTATTTATACTTACAGTGGTCTGTATAGGAAGGTTGTAGTCCATTACCGGTAGTACATAACCAAAGTATAGTTGCCGAAGAGCTTGTTTATCAGCTCCCCAATTTATACTAGCAAGTCGTTTGATTAAGTTCAAACGCTTGGTTGCTTTACTTCCGAAGTTGTAGATGTGGCTGCCAAATTTCAACTGTCTGTTCAGTGTTACTTCCAGATAAACTGAGGTATCCTATTTTACAAGTAATACCCCATTCATTTTGATGTTAATGGATCTCTTTGCTTCTTTATGACTCCGGGAGTAGATGGTGTATACGGTTTTCTGTGTATTTATTTTTAGTTTCCACAGTTCGCAGTATAGTGAAATTGTTAGTAGCGCTCTGTTGTTCTTGACTTTTGCCAAAATTGGATATTTCTCGGTGGTCTAAATGGCGATATCATCAGCAAACAATGCCTTTGACACGTTTAGATGTTTAGTGGGGTCATTTATATAGTTAAGGAAAAGTGTGCGGCTTAGAGGAGAGCCCTGTGGCAATCCTTCTTCTAACATTCTTTTACTTGATGTTGCCCCTACAAAGTATATGTGGTTCTGTTGGTCAGGAAGGCCTGTATCCATTTGATCATCTTTCCTTCTATTCCCATTTTCCTCATTTTCATCAAAATAGCTTTCTTCCATAACCTATCATATGCCTGCTGTAGATCAATAATCACTGATAGTGTGCTTTTTTCCTTCTTGGAATCCATCCATCACTTGGTGTGTGAACCTATAGAGGGGACCATCCGTGCGATGTCCATGCCTTAACCCTGCATGGTTTCTATCAAGGAGGTTTTTGCTTTCCAGCCACCAATATAGTCTGTTGTTTACCATTCTTTCAACCACTTTACCTAAACATGAGGTGAACGACACATGTCTATAGCTTCCAGGTGTTTCTGGTTGTTTACCATTCTTTCAACCACTTTACCTAAACAAGAGATGAGCGACACAGTTCTATAGCTTCCAGGTGTTCCTGGCTATGAAGGGATTTTTAAAGCACTCTACATTGGTGGAGTCAATGTTAAAATAGTCCTTTAAAAGTGCTTTATCTAGCAGTTTTCTTGTCTGCGTTGAATTTACTCTATCGTAAAATTAGTTTTACTATTTCGTCCACAGATTCTTTGGCCAGGAGTGTTGGGTTTGATTTTCTCTTGTTCAATTCAAGATCATTCAGCAATCTCCACGCATTGTTCCCTTCTCTTTTTAGATCCAGCTTGCCAAAATTTTTTCTAAAAGTCTCCCGCTTGCTTTGTTTAATGATATCTATCTGTTTAGTGTCCATCTATTGTACTCTGTTTAATATAGAGTATTTGGAGATTTTTCTACCTAGTTCCTGACCTCTCTCCCCTCTTTGACCACTGCCTCCAGTGTTTCAATATTTATTAGGATAGGATAATGATCCCTTCCAACATCGTTCATGTATGGTTTTGGTCAGCTCAGTTATCTTATTTTGTAATCCGGCAATATAAAGCTGAAGTATGTTGAGGTTCCCCCCGTGATAACTTCTTACACAGAGCAGAAGAATTATCTTTGTTGCAAGGGCTTTGGTAACCTAGGCGACTACAGAGCTCGTTTGAAAAAATGTTTATATATTCCTGCCATTGGAGTTTTGGGTTGTTTTGTTGCAGACGTCTGCCTCCCAAACAGGACGTTGGGTGCGCCTTTCTCCGTGGGTGATATATGTATTTGGCTTTGCCATTTGGAGGCTCGCTACGTCGATGGGCGTGAGGTGGGCTTCACAGAGTGCAATCCCCGCTAGCCACAGGTGCTATCATTACAGATCACACTTTTTTAATTCTGTCCACTATGCTTTTACGATGTCCCCCATCCCATTCCAGACCACAGCAGCTCTTACTTTCTAATAAGGTCAAATGGCTTCTCTGCATCTCTCTACCCTTAGAGTCAGAGCGTAGTCCGACGGTAGTGCAGATCACTCGGTGCTCTCGCTGCAGCTGGGATATTGGGCTAGGCTCGGATCCTCTCTGTGTCCCTCTACCATTATTGGATCCTTTGTAGTGGTCTCGTATGGTGGACAAAGAAAAGGTGTGTTGAAAGGGAGACCACAATAGAGAAAAACATGTAACCCATGGGTGGGGTTTGGGTTGGTAACAGCCAGAGCATATTCCACTCGTTGATGGGCACTGCATTGTCACCTTAAGGGGCCCCAAACTATTCCCCGCCTAGTTATACCGTCAGGTACTCGGTAGCCGCCATATCAAACTAACTCAGTAAACAACAGGGTCATCCACGAGAAGGTGTTACTATGGACACGTTTGTGAAGGCGATGCCCAATGCCAGAGGTTTGTTGTCAGCCGGACAGCAGCTTCCGCGGCGATCACTGCACCCTGGATGTGACAGGCTGTAGATGATTCGCATCAGCCTCCATTTGATATAGGCGGGACATTGTGCCCAGACTCTACATCGACCCATTTTAAATTGTTAAAATATGATGTTTCAGTATCCGGTTGCATGTTCGCAGTCTGCATACTGAAACTTGATCACTTCTTACAATGACTAGTGTACTTCTGCTATATCAGACTGAGTGTTCTCTGCGTCATTTGTCCTTGAAGTATCTTTATCATTGTCTTGCTCTCTTCGTACGTGACCTAGCCTTCAGGTTTGTATTTTTGTTTGTTTTTATTCATCCCACTTTGACTAGACTATCTGGTTCCTCATATCCACTTATTTTACTGGAAACATAAATCCATTCTGCTAGCTGAAACTGTAGCTGATATTCACAAGTGTCCAATTCGTTGTTTTATTGTTTACTAGTTTTAGTACCCGACTTTGCCCAGGAAACATATTTTATCTATACACTATCATTTTGGGTATTTGTCTTTGTGTGCCTATCTTGGCTTTGGCTTCGTTCGTTCTCAATCTTCCGCTACCAAACCCTGAAAGGGCTTAAGTAGCAGAATGTAGTCCAGAGAACGGAATGCTTTGTGTTGTAGTTTACATATTTTCGGTCCAGCACATCCGACTTCACCAAGCATTTTTTAGTACCTGATTAGCATTTCCTCTTCGATCCGTTCCCCTTAGTCAATCTGCTCTGTTGCAGTCTGTTATCCAGGATCAACGCGTGGAGGTGTAGAAGGGTCTTGGCAACTCTGGTTCGCTGGCCCTGACGCTAGCAGTCAGCTATGGGTTGCTGACCACTGCTCAGCATCTTGATCCCGTGTGCCTATGTCATTGAGGACATTGTCATTGCGTCTTCTTTCTGTCCAGCCTACTTGTTCCATTCTACGATATCATTTTTTCGTCCGTCTTTGCTAGAATATATATTTCACCCCGTACAGTGCATACATGTTTAGTGATTATTATTGTTCTCAGTTTTAGCAATATTATTTGAGGTTAGCAATATTTAGTTTTTCAAAGGCCTATTTTACTAATGCAATCCTTGTCCTAATTTATGTGTCATTGCGAGAATATTTTGTTTATAGTTTGCCCCAAATATGTAAACTTTATTTTTATTTCTCCATTGATGATTATATTCATTGTCTATGTTGGTTGGTTATTACCATAGTCTTCAGTGTGTTTCTGGTTCCATGCCAAACTCTTTGGCAGTGCTGTTAATTTTTTTCAAAAAATTATCTTCTAATTGAAACTGGGTCTGCTAGTCCTTCTTTGATTGAAATATTCGCCTCTTTATTGACATCCGGGTTCTGGACTCACCTAATAACTGGTTTTTCTGTAGCTCTTTGTTACAAATTTTAAAAACGTTTGTTCCAGGGGACTCGATCAAAAGCTTTCTCGTAGTCAATAAAGCAGATAAATAGTGGTCATCCTTGATCAATCATTCTTTCTGATCCGATGCACCCAGCGTACATCTGACCTTGCAAAATTAAAACTGGTTATCTCTTAGCACATACTCTATGTTGCTATCGATTCTCTCCTTAGGTATCTTTAATGTTATTTTAAACGTATCGTTCGGAATTGGCCGCATTCTAATGCATTATCTTTTATTTATTTAATTTTTTTTGCAAAGAAATTGTTATTGGAATTGTGTGTTGTTTTGCCACATTTCTTTGCTGTAATTGTCATAAATATGGCTCAAAATTTAATTGTGTAATGTCTCTTCTTGAGGAGGTCAGTATGCTGTTCTTTACATTTCTCCTAAACATGATGCGCTGCATATATCATGTCGACCGTCTCATGCGCGCTCGAAAACCCACAGTGACTCTAGTAGTATGGCCTGATCAAAGTGACCAGTTAAGCAGTTGAGCAGGACTCCGGCCAGAATTTTGCCCACGATTTACAATAACAAAAATGTCCCTGTGATTGTCGCAGGATTTGCGGTTACCTTTTTGATTTTACTTATGTACAATAGCTATATCTTTCATTTCCCGTAAAACTTTTTCGATCTCCCACACACAACGAATGAGTGTAATCAGTTCCGAAAGAAATACAGGACCTACCGCATGGTTAATCTCAGCAGGGTGGGACTGACCCAGAAATCTTGCCTCTGGATATCGAGCTTATAGGGTTCCTTTCCTCGGCCTCGCTGGGCCCGATGTCAATCCCCTGTTTAATAGCAACTTGAAGCATACGATCTGTGGTTTGTTCGATGAACATAAACGGACACTTGAGGATGGCCGTCCAAAGATCGTAAATCTGAATCTTATCAGCCAATGTGCCGTGCAGTCAGTACTAAGGTCTGAAAATGAGTGATGAGATAGAGGACCGTAGTCCGTCCTCGTGGCATAATAAAACCGCCTCGAGTTGTTGGCATCAGTCCGTTTAGAACAGTCTGAACAAGAGAGGCTTTTCATCCAGCAGGATGTTGATAGCTGCGTCGTTTTTGTCGATCCAGTTATTTTTCATACGAGTCAAAATTCTCCTTTGCTGAAAGGGGGAGAACGGCCCATCAATTCTCCACAGTACTCAGTGAAGGCTGATCTTTTTTTAGATACTCGAGATGATCGTGCAAGTCCCTTACGAAGGTATGTGCATACGTCGTGTTTAGCAGCTTGGACAAATCGAACCTAGTCATAGATTTTCGTTCTCGATGACAGTCAGCACCACACATAACCAAGTCACATCACGTCCAGTCTATCCCTCCGTCAAGTGAGGGTGCATTCACTACGGATTTTTTTTTTTTTTTCTTTTTCCAGATGTGCGGACCAAACATGGTATTTGTGATGAAGAGGTCATGAAAGACATATAGACTCATCAACAGTTGGTCCTAATTTATGTTGCACTTTCCTGTACGGTAAGCCCCAAGTACTCCCTACCCCTTCCCCATCGCCCTCCACCTACAAGGATTACGAGCTTGTCGGATTGTGAGAAGAAAGAATGAAATTGTGGAATTCGTAAAAGAATTCATTTGCCTACACATGGCTTGTAATTGGTGGGATATATGAGAGTCGGACATTAGTTTGTCATTGACATCAGTGGGAGCTCAGCAAGCTTATGTACCTGTCGGAATCTAACGGCGAATTCAACACCTGACTCGCGTTGCAATGTGCTGGTATGGCCACATCAGAAAGCCTCTGAGAGCTGTCCTTCGTCTGGTAATTTTGTCCTGCTGAAGGTAGCCGTCCACTCAGCATCACGTATGCTATTTGACTATGAGTGCTGCCCTTCGTTCCAGCCGGTCTTCCTTGACTGTTCAGCAAGGTGCATACTTTCCAGGAACTGAATATAAAAGGCCTCATTTTCTCGAAAATGTTCGTCTGTTGCTATAATTTCGGCTTGAATAAATTAAAATCGGAAATATTTATGCTGCGTAAGACCGGTTCTCTCATTCCCTGCTACCTTTATCCAGTGGCAAGACGCAGTCAAGACTACTTGAGGTGGTACGGGAAAAGCAGATTTTACCTCAGGGCTTACTCCCCAAACCCTTCTCGTAAATAGGTGTCCCACAAGGCAGCAGGTATGAGACAACCGGTAAGGTCCCTCAGACATTAAAAACATAATTCAATCATATATTTAATATACTGGATTATTGCACGAGCCATTCTTCAGCGCGGTTACATCGTTGCGGGTCCCAGCTTCTCATCCAACGGGGTCTGTCTTTGACTACGATGGTCCAGTGGATAATGAGTCGCCCATCTGTGGCATCGTGAATGTTGTTGCGGGATGCAAGGGAGTCGAACCAACGTGTTGGTGGTCGTTTCTTGTCTATGGGGTACCAAATAGCTGTCGCCGTGCTCCATTGATCGTCCGTTCTTCGCGGTAAGGGCTCCTCCCCTCCCTCCCCCGCGATGTTCATCTTGTCTGCATAAATAACTGCATATTCCACCAGGAACAACTGACGTATGTCCGAGTTATGAAGACCTTTTGTACGCTGGCTATGAATCGTGAGGCAGACTATGTGTCTCTCGAGAGAGGCTTGGGTCACTCTGGGTGTCCATGTTTCCGCCGCCTAGCATATTGCAGGTAGTACTGTGGAGTTGAATAGAGATGTGCACAGGCTCTGGTCGTGGATGTTGTCCAGTACAGACTATATAGAAGAGAAATCCGCCCAATCCGCGCGACGCAGTCTTGTCAACTTTGGGCTCAAGTCGTTCTTCATCTTGAGATGCGTCCAAGGTAGATGAACTCGTCTACGTCGTCGAGTCTCTCTCCATGTAAAAAGACTGAGCGCGGGGTGGGAAGCGATTACACATGACTTTCGTCTTGGACGTATTCATTTCTTTCCTGCTTTCGTTCCCACTCGGTGGGGCGCTGCTCACATTGCATTGGCGTCTGTGGCTGTCTACGTGATGAGTACTAGATCATCTGCAAAGTGAAGGTGATTTAGCAGCTAGCCATTTATGTTGATTCCAAAGGCATCCCAGTCGTACAGCCTGATGACGGATTCCAGGCATGCGGAAAAAAAGCTCGGGGAGATGGGGTCCCCTTGACGGACTCCTCTCTTTAAAAATATATAAAAATATATTAATACACATTAAAATGATACAAAAAATATGGAATATGTCTTTAGAGTGGTATACACCATGTTGAAACAAGACGCCATTTCGAACACATACAGAAGCATCAATTCTGGACACGCTCCTTGAAGATGTAAATAATTTCGCTCTGACCACTGTTTTCATCAGATATATTAGATTATGAAAATCTCCTTTTGTCAGCCGTTATCTCTTTCTCAAGTATATTATCTGTTGTTGAAACTTAACGTTACTTCCAGTGATCTTCTTGTTTTTATTTGAAATGTTCACAATTCATTCTATAGCATTTTAGATTTCCTTCAAACCTCCACTGATGAAAAAATGGTTCAAACTGATAATTTAACTTAACTTAACTTCATTATACTGGTTTAGAATACTCTACAGCGTCTGTATACAACGAGTTCCTTCCACTTTAAAAATGACTGTGATCGCCCAATCTATGTTTGAATGCCTTAACTGACCCTGCCTCCACTACATCATATACCAATGCATTCCAATCATTCACCCCTTTTCTGACTGAAAAAAATGTTTTCTAATAGCCAACCTGGACCTGCCTTTAAATAATTTGAAGCTATACCCTCTAGTTCTTGTAGTCGGTCGAACTTTGAAAAACTTGTTACAGTCTAATTTATCCTTTCCGTTGATTAATTTATAAACGTGTATTAAGACCTCGAATTCTACTCTTTTCTAGACACTGCATGCCAGTTTTTCTAAGTCTCTCCTCGCAACTATTAATCTGGAATCCCACGATCACTTTCTGGCGGTCCCCTACCTCCGTGCTGTGGAGCCATGGTACGGACAGTTAGGGAAACCACTACTAAGAAGTAGCATTTGGCAACAGCCAGTGTCCTTCCAAGAGAAGCTGTACGGAAGCGTACAGAGCCTTGAGTCGACTGCTGCCTTTGTTAGAGTCATTGAAGTTGAGGTCTGAAGAAGAACGAGGAAGAAGAAGAAGAATATCCATATCCATTCTGTGATAAGGAATCCACACCTGAATACAGTACTCCAATTTAGGTCTCACCAATGATTTATATAGTTTGACTATCATTTTCTTGCTTCGATGTGTAATGTTTCTTTTAATCATACCCAGCATTACATCAACCTTTTTCACAACCACCAGGACTTGCTCTCACACCTTACACGTATGATCTATTATAACACCTAGGTCGCTTTCCTTTTCTATCTTTCTAATATTTTTCACTCTCATCGTGTAATTATGTTTCATATTTGATCTTCCAATGCGAATGACTGTACATTTGTCTACATTAAACTCCATCTGCCAGCTCACAGACCATTTATGAATAGTAGCTAAATCTGATCTCAATATATCTACCTCTTCTGGAGAAGAGACCATGCTGCATAATTTTGTGTCATCCAATAATTTTGCAATCATCGATGCGATATCATTATCCAAATCATTTATATATATCAAGAACAAAATTGGTCCCAATACCAATCCCTGAAGCACTCTACTTATAATATCACACCAGCCAGAGTACTCCTTATTTATGCTTACTCTCTATCTTCTGCCTGTTAACCAATTTTCAATCCAATTGGCAACTCCTTCATCTATACTATGTGATTTCAATTTTCGAAATAATCTTTGATAAGGTACTCTATCAAAAACCTTTGCAAAATCTTTGCAAGATAAATAACATTTACTGGCTCTCCAACATACAACGTTTTGATAACCTCTTCCATGAATTCTAATAGATTTGTTAAGCACGATCTCCCCTTAGTAAAACCATGCTGACTCTTCTTAATGAGATTAAACTTGTCCAAAAGCATAATTATATTGTCTTTAATAATTTTGCAGAGTATGCTTGTCAAACTCACTGGTCTGTAATTGCCAGGATCTTCTTTTTCTTCTTCTTCTTCTTCTTCTTCTTCTTCTTCTTCTTCTTCTTCTTCTTCTTCTTCTTCTTCTTCTTCTTCTTCGTTCGTTCTCAATCTCCTACTACCAAACCCTGAAAGGGCTTAAGTAGCAGAATGTAGTCCAGAGAACGGAATGCGTTGAGTCGTAGTTTACAGCTTGGCTGCTATATTTGCACCTTTCGGTCCAACACATCCGACTTCAGCAAGCATTTTTTGAGTACCGGGTTAGCATTCCCTCTTCGATCCCTTCTCCTTAGCCAGTCTGTCCTGCTGCAGCCTGTTATCCAGGATCACCACGTGGAGGTGTAGAAGGGTCTTGGCAGCTATGGTTCGCTGGCCCTGACGCTAGCAGTCAGCTATGGGTCGCTGACCGCTGCAGCATCTTGATCCAGGATCTGATTTCTTGCCCTTTTTGAACAAAGGGATCACACCTGCATCTTTCCAATCCCTTGGAATAATCCCTTTCTCAATAGTTTGAGAACAAAATTTAGACAATGGTTTTGCCAGCAAGTATCTGCAATCAAATAGCATTGTTGGATAATTGCCATCATAAACAGAACTTTTATTCACTTTCAAACTATCCATTGTTTTAAAAACCACTTCCTCAGGAATGTAGATTGAATGTAACCCCTCTGTGTATATAATTTGTAACTATCAGGGTTGAGCTGCCTTTTCTTGATAATGTCAACCACTCAGGCACGAAAGTATTGCTTATCGTGAGCTTTTGATTTCAATGTCTTCCATTTATTTGCAGCTAATTGCACTAGACATACGTAGTACATATCCAACTATAGTGAACAACTGATGGGGAAACCCCGCATAGCCGTCCAGTTATAGCGTAAATCTAGAAAATTGACTTGAGATGAATATTTTCAGCTTGGACAGAAATCAAACGTGATTCAGAGCTCTAGGAAAATGTGAAGATAGAAAATTGCTCCCTTCAAATCACGAATCGCCATCGTTTAACATATTTGTGACGTAGTACGCGCATGGCGACAACAATCTGCGGCCGGTGTATCCAAGAATATTTACATAGCAAAGATAAATACGTCATTGTACAGAAGACCATTTCAGGACAGATGAACATTGGAAGCACAAGATCGATGTATATAGAGCACACATCGACTGCCGGTTCAAAGATTCTGGAAATTATTTGAAATAGCGGGGAGTCATCACAAACCAGATTGGTCCAGCGCTAGCTTGGTGCGTATTGTATACTATTGCCACATCAAGCAGCTAGATGGGGTATATATTATAAATTTATGAATGAGCTCAATGCCACTATATAGAAGACATCAGTGCACGAGGATTGGCTCCATTGATATATATATACGCCAATTCTCTGAGCATGGCATGAACTCCACGCTTCTCACTAGATACAAAATGATGTTTGCTAAGAACAACGAATAACAAATAATCACCATACAAACCTTGCTATGGCAAATAGCTTGAGAAGATAAGGTCAAGAAAAACAAATTCACTTTCTATCCGATACCCTGGACAGGTACAGGCCAACGAGGGAGACCTGTGGGAGATTAGCGCTGGGACATTTAATTATGATGTCTATGAGGTTGTCCACGTCAAGCAGGAAACAGTCGCTGTGCTCTGGAAGTGGAGGATGCATATAAACGTGTCAAAGTTTGGACCTTGATGCTATGTTTCTAAGCAGTGTGGAATCAACCCATGGCTAGTGACCTTGATATCAGCTACCTTGGTGGAGAAAGCAATTGCACTCTGTTTGTGATCTTGGACAAGTCGGGTGTGAATATATCAAGTGTACTCCAAATATCCTCATGCTCTCACCGGTGTTGTTCAACATATGCACAATAAAATTGCCCAACATTCAACCCACAGGACCAGAACATGACATCCTGATCTGAAGAACTGGCTCAGATAGACGGCAGCTGTAGAAGCGTCAAATCTGCACAGACTGGTATCAATCTACTGTTCTTATCATGCTGGAGTTCATTGCAACGAAAGAGTTGACATCTAGCACCCATTGATTGTTCACACTTGATACAGATATGGATAGAAGCAACATTTTGTGTGTCAATACGTGAATTAGACATTCACTGACTTCAGAGCTTCGAAATCAAACGAGGTTTGAGCGGAGTGGAACGGGTGAGAATACGGAGCAGGAGTGTGTATAACCAACGAGCTACAGGAATTACCAATATATCATTTCCTTAGAGTCTGAGCGCCTATGTGTATGCCCGGGGTGCGGTGAAGTCGCCTCAGTAACAGAACGCAAAGATGAAGAGTTAGCGGAAACAGAATTAGACGCCCCCTAGTGGTATAAACAATCAGACACACACAAAAAAAGAACGTGTAAAGATGGCGGCTATATCCCAGCATTTCGAGACCTTGAAAGCAAGACTTGATAAAGTGTTGCATGAAAAGAATAAATTGAATGATTTTCTAGAAAAAATTGAACAACGGACTGGAATCAGACGGCTGTATATTGCACTTGGTGAAATATTGTTTGTTGAAAATAACCACTTTTTCTATCAAATTCAGCGGCAAATCTGATCATTTCATTAATTACTATTGATAGTCTAACTAGAGTGTAGACTAGACTATCCTCCTATATTATTAAATATTATGATTAGACTATCAAATGATTAATATATTTATAAATGATTCAGTAGTAAAGTAACTTTACCAAATTTTCGATCTAAAATGATTAATGCGGAAATAATGACTCAATCCGAGCATTGACTGCTTATTAATTTTATTGCTTTTCTCTGGCATGTTTGAATATTTTATTGATTGGCAACAATAATAATAGTAAAACAATGGCATGGCAGAAATACTAGCAAGAGTTAATTCAAAATAATGGAAATATATATATATAGTATATATATATATATATATAAAGGGTATACTTATATTATGTAATTAATATCGTAGCTGAAATGCCACCTGTTAAGAATTTGATTTCTTAAAGTTATATTTTCTTTTTGAAAAATGCAATTCTGCTGATAAAAAAGTTTATGAAAAATCTGCTATGAATAACACAATTTGATACAAATTTCAAATTGACTATACAGCACTACAAAGTACAACTGTTAAAAAGCCCTAGAACAATCCAATGATTTATCAACCATGTCTCTATGTTGTTCACCAAGGAAGTTATTTATTTATTTTGTATTTAAAAATATGTGAGCCCAATTTAGGCTAACCATAATTGATTTCATTAGTCTGAGGGAAGGGAGAAAAATGGACAAGCACGTGGGCAAAAATTGTTTGGTTTTTGTTTCTACTACTGCAACATTTTAAAATGTCTAAAGGCTATCAAAATTGCAACAAGTAGAGATAAATGAATGTAGAATTCACTAATACTTTAGGGATGTTAAAGAATGACCAGAACTAAGACAAGTTACTATGTAAACGTACATTTTTATTTCAATTCCTTGTAAATTTATATTGCCAGTCACAATTTGCCGAATGGATTCAATACCATGTGTAATTGTATTTTATAATCCTGCAAAATCTTGGGCTATCGAGTTGAAATCCAAAACTCTGGGAGGTCACACCATCGCAAAACGCAATCGATACCGCCCTTTTGCACGGAAACCCCCTTTCTAAAAATAGACTTCCATTAAAATGTATCGGTGCCTAAAAACAGACAAAGAAAGAAGAATAAAACGGTGTCAAAAACACTCTAAACTGAGAATATACTCAACTGAACAATGCGATACATACATGCAAAAGAACAGTTGATAGAGTAAAAATGCAAGCTAGTGGAAGACATGAAAAGGAAGCGCAATGCTAGGGCTATAGATGTAGATGTAAAATATTTTTCAAATGAGACAAGGCTAGCACAAAGTGGAGGATGCATAAAAAACAAAACATCTTGTTTGATGAGAAAGATACCTCAACTTTGCGGAATACATGTAAACTGTTTTGACAGAGGTGATAAACCATCATTTAATAATGACGCCGCCATCATCCTCAGAGAAGAACTGGAGAAAAAGATATGAGTAAAGAGAACGCTGCAATCGAAGTGCCAGCTGACTCTGAAATACGGTCTGTAATTCGTTGTAATAGGGGACAAATTTGACCAATTGAAATTCACCTGCAGATCTTTGAAGTCTATGGTGACAATGCAGTGAGTGATATGACAGGTAGAAATTGGATGAGAATAATCAATGAAGGATAAAAGAATGTGCATGATGAGGTACGGACTTGGCGACCGTCTTTGGTGACTGATGACTTGGTTCGTATGGTTGACTGAAAAATTCATAAGGACAGGCGTTTCACAATTACCTGTCTCTCCATGCAGTTTTAAGATATTTCAAAGATCTATAACATTGTGAGAAATTATTTGAGTTTTCAGAAAGTGTGCATGTTGGGTCCCAAAGATGCTCACAGAGGAGCAAATCAGCAAATGTGTTGTGTGTGCTTTAGAATTTCTGACACGAAGATGGAGACACAATGCTGAGCCATATTGTGAGAGGAGATGAGACACACAAAATTTAAATGGCATGCTGATTCACTGAACAAATTTTTAAATTCAGATAGACAATTTCAACCTGAAAGATCTTATACACTGTGTTCTGGGACAGACAAGGTGTTCTCCTTGTAGAATTCCTGTCTCAGTGCCAAACAATCAACTTTGTTCCTTACTGTGAAACGTTGAAGAAGCTGAAACACGCAATTCTGAAAAAATAAATGATGCTAAGTGCTGACATTCTTTTTCCTCACATAGATGATCTGCCACACTCTGTGGTGCACATTCAAAACCAAATTCCCTGATTTGCATGGGTATAAATGGACCACACCCTCCTTCCCCTCGCCCCCTCCCCTCCTTTACAGCCCTGACTTGGCATAGAGTGACTTCTTCTTCGTACGCTGTCAGACGTCAACCTGTATTTTTTCGAAAAAAGCAGCGGTCATCCTGAGGCTATCGACACTGCCATAGAGCTTGTCTAGTGTTGCCACTGGTGATGGTGACATGTGCTTTCTCTGATTCTCGTATGTCGGGCAGTTTTGCAGCAAATGTTCAGCGGTCATTTTCCCGGTACCACACATGCATTCGTCAGTGCCACCTATCTTCAATTTATTGAATAGGTGGTACCTCAGTCTATTGTGGCCTGTGCGGAGTCTGAAGACCACGACCTGCTCTCTTCTATTCAACTGGTAATAGGCATCGTTTTTTGTGTAGCCAGTATGTTCTGTTTCCCATTTGGTCATGTATCTGGCTCTAATAAGCCTTTTGGACTCTTCGTAGGTTTTCTTTCATTTGAAAGGGTTTCTCGCAGAACATTTTGACTAACAGGATCTGAAAGATTCTGTGCATGATTAACTAAGATTACAGGTGGTGCTTTTGTATGAGAAGGGTATACAAAATCTTGTGCCTCACTACGATAAGTGCCTAAATAATGTTGAAAAGTAGGACAATGTGATTAAAAATTGATAACATTTACAGAAATGATGGATGAAATTAGAGTCTGACATCTGTGATAGTTTGATCACATCAAAAGACAATAACATAAGAAGGAAAGGCAGATGATAAATGTTCCAGAGGTAAACAATGCTTTTAGGGGGTGGTTAATATAAAAAGTCTTGGAAAAGCATGGCAGATCTCATAATGAAGGTGAGAGACAGGACATTGAAGATTCATTGCAAGTACCTTCACTGTGTAGATGAAACTTGAACTGAGCTTAATTCACCATCTAATTGATTTATGCATGTTAATACTAACAGTAGTGACTGACTTGAGTGACACAAGGGAATTATTAATAAATCAGTAAGTTGCATTTTGTGATGGGTGCCCTTCATAAGATAAATTTCCTTAGAAATAATGACTAATACATTATACAAAAAGTTGTTTAAAGCAACATTATTGCTATTGTTTCTTCTATTAATAATAATAAGTACGCTTAGCTGTCTGAGGTCTGTTGCATCGATCATCCACATCCATGGCCCACTGCTGCAACACAGCTCCAGGCCTCATCCAGAGCGGAGGGGGAGACTGCGATCTGCCAAAGCCTTCTAATCAGAGTGACAACTTAAAACTTAATCCTTTTAAGTGTTTTGAGTATATCAAAACTTAAGAAACATGTCTTGATGTATTCTTTAATCTACTTTATAAAATAGTTTTGTCATTACAGATTTTCTCTAAAAATGTAGATTGATGCAATTATTTTTAGATCATTTATGTAATATGAGATATTTTATTTGTATGCTAAATGTATTTCTTTATGTTTGGTACCATAGGATTCATTACACTCGTTGGCCTTTACCTGATGATTGGCTATGGGGCTGACTTCCTGTGCAATTTCATTGGATTTCTCTATCCAGCTTATGCATCGTAAGTCAGTTTATATTGTCTTTTATCTGCCTTTCAGCAAATAGTTGAAAAAAGATTTATGTAATGTTTATTTTTGATAATTATGTGCAAGGCTTGACCAATTTTAGGATGGCTCACCAGTCAGTCAAAAATTTCACACATTTTTACTTGTCACGAACGATCAGATGAGCACTTTTTTTCAAGTTCTGGTTTGAATGGATAATATGGCAGCAGAATATGAACAAAATTCACAACAATGAACCAGGTCTCACCGAATGTAATGACAACAGCAATGAGGAATACCATAGAAATTTCTTTCAGATGGAGTCAATGGGCGATTATAATGGAAGAACAGAACAAAAAATATAATGAGTACAACTGTAATGCTGTACTACTGTAATCCTGGTGTCCATTTAGACACATCATGTGCCCTATGCCAGGTAGCCAAATGTTGTATAAACTCATCTCTCTCTTGCCTTGGAGTTCCATGTCGAATCAAGGTCTTCTCTCTCGCAGGCTATCCCTCCATCTCATTGGTGGACATCAGGTTTGGTAGTTAAAGGTGTAGGACCACCATGATGTCACTTTATGTGTACATTTATTGTCAGTCAAGAGTACCACGTGGCCGGTCCACCTGTACTTTCTTGGCAACACTGTATCTACAACGTCATTGAAGCAAGTTTGACTCCTGATGTCGGTGTTGAGAATGTGGTCTTATAATGAGATTGACAATGTTCTATGCTACATCGCCTATTGAGTAGCTTGGAGCAGCGCAATGTCAATTTTTATAGGTTCCACATCTCGCAGCCATATACCATGGCTGAAATGACTGTTCTGATTAAGGTGTCAGATCTCACTTCACTGTTTTTCATCTGTTGAAGTATGGGCCTGAATTGATTGAAGCTGAACCATCCTGCTGCTATCCTTTGTGAGATCTTTTGCTGCATTTTGTAGGAGTTCGTAATTTTGTGGCCTAAGTAGATGTACAAAGTCACATTTTTGCTGAGATCAATTTCAAGCTGCATTTCCTCGTAGGGGCAAAAAGTGTCCAACGTGTCTTCTTCTTTTCGCTTATCCTGTTTTGTCTTTCAGCGTCAGATTATAAAGAGAACTCTAATACGACTGTGTGCATCATACACAGTGGCATTCACCGCCTCAGATATTTCCGTACGCCACCTTTTTCGTGGTCGGCCTTTGACCTTGAATCCATTGAATATAAATAGCATTGCTTGTTGGAGGGTGTTGTGTGGTAGAAGTTTTGTTACATTTATTATTATTACTATTATTATTAATAGTCTTGTTATGTGGCCAAACCATTTTAGCTGCAGTCTTTTGATGTAATCTAATACTGATGTTGTTCCCACCAGTATCCCAATATTATTTCTGATCCTATCTCTTCTTTTTATACCAAATATTTTTCGCAGGCATTTCATTTGTTACAATTTGTCGTTTTGACATTGGTAGCATGTCTGGACAAAAAGCGTGTTGAATAAAACTCTTTTGATAGATATTGTCACCAGCTTGCAATTAAGTATTGGTGTTAAACGTGTATTGGGTCTTATATCTATTTATTTAGAAATGAACTACAACACTTGTGTTGTTGAACTCATAAACAGGTATTGCTCAGCTTCCTTGATGCTGTTGCTGATAAATGACTGTTATCCGCAAACCGGAGATGGTTGAGCATTTCTCTGTCTATGTTGACAATTTAGTATGCAAAATACTTCAAGGGCTGTCGTGAAAAGTTTGGAAGAGATTGTATCAACAAGTTGTGCGCCATGTTCAATTTATATGTTATCTGGCCAGTAAAAAAGAGCAATGTTGGTAGAGCAACCCTTATTTATATCTGCTATGAGTCACACAAATTGTTCCTCAATGCCTTGATTTCTTAAGGCATTTATAACTGCAGTCACTTCAGTGCTATCAAATGCTTTTTCATAATCCATGAACACTGGACAAAAGGGCATACATACTTCCTTTGTCCTCTCCATTAACTAGTGAGTATGGGGGAGTAGCCTTTATTAAATCATGTCTGCTCTTCTGGTTGATTCTAAAGTTACTTTTCTAGGCTGTTCATGACTGTTCTTGTGGACAGCTTGTACAATGATGAGAGCAAACATATCATTTTCCATTGGTTAGGGATTTGACCTTCATTTAGGCATTTGTTGAACAGTTTCGTTAGTTTGCTTGCTAGTGTTTCCCCTCATGCCTGAATAACATCTACAGTGACTCCATCCAGTTTTGGGGCTTTTCCTGTTTTCAAATGTTTGGTCTCATGTATCATCTCTGATATCATGATCAATATATAACCTGAAATGTGTGGCATTTCATAGATTACAGTCTTTGATGCGAAGAGATCAGTGTAGAATCTCTAAAATTCTTCTCATTTTCCAGTCTGTCTGTCAAGGTGATCCCATCTGGTTTTGTTTAGGTCCACCTTAACCATTTTTAACTGGTCAAGATCTTTTTGACATTTAATCGTACTCTGTCTTGTCTCAGTAGCTTTGATCAGTTCTGTAACCTATGTTGTTCATAATCTTCTTTAAGTTTGTGTCTAATCAAGATTGATTTCGCACAGTTCAATTTTATTGATGTCCATTGACTTTGATTCATCATCTGGCTGCAAAGAGTCAATGAGTGGTATTCTTGATTCTACTGCATTTTGTTGCCTTCTCTTTTTTCGCCCAATTGATGCAATTATTCAGTTGAAGAGCTGAACACTGCCAATCCTGTCGTCGAACTTGTTCTGTTATTCTAGCAGTATCAATAATGGTATTGACCTGGACTCACCTATTAGAAAGGGGAGTCTTTAGATTCATTGTTGCTCTAATTAGTCTAAGATCACTGTCGATAATCAGTTGCTGGAAAAAAACTTAATTTTAGTAACAAATGTGAGATCACTACTTAGCATAGCACGTAATCAAGTTCAGTCCTAGTTTCCAAGTTTGGGGAGTACCGAACCACCTTTTCCCAAATGGCTTGTCAAAGAAAGTGTTCATGATATGGAACTTTTTCATTGCAGCAAAGAATAGCCAGATGCTCACTCTGTGCATATTTTGTGACCATCTTCAGCAATGAAAAAGTCTTTTGAAATCATGGTGTAGGTTTTCAACTCAGATGTGGGGGCGGCGTGGGCTAGTGCTTAAGTGACACAGCTCACAATCCGAAGGTGCTGGGTTTGCTCCCCACTACAGCACCAGCCGTTATTCTGGGTATCACCAAACCCTTAGAAAATGCAGGAGGAAGCAGATCCTTACATACAAAGCATGCCAAAGTTGGATGCACTGGGCCAACAGGCGCAAAATAAAAACATAGTGCACAGACCGCCTTGAGAAATATAGAAATAAGGCGAACGCAAAAAACACATCAGATGGAACATTACAAATTCATTACATATTAATACGACAAAGAAAAAATATATCAGACTCCAGAGTAATCCCCTATATCAGCAGATAGTAATGACGCAAACATCATTGGGGAAAAGAGAAAAAAAGCCAATAATTGTCACAAATCTATTTTAAAAAACTAAAAGAGAAAGCTACAAGAAAGGAAAAATGGCAAGAAGTGAGAAAGGTTTTAATAACTTGAGAAACTGAAGACATAAACAGTGACTGGACCATCTTTTAAACATCCATGACATGTACACAGCAAGAAGCTACAGCATACAACCACCCAACACACATGGAATATAATGTAATGCTGATTTGTCGCTGAATAACTGGCTCTTATAACAACAGAGGCAATAAACACAAGAAAAAGAACTCGAGTGGTCCGCCATGGCCTTTGTGTATGACAAAGACAAGAACAGCACCACTACCCCACAGAGAGCATGTTGTAAGAAGCGACTAACTGTGTGACATGGCATAACGCCAGCCATGGTTGGATGGTTTGTTAAGAGCAGCAACGGTAGTGCTTAACAGGCTGCGGGTCTACTTTCCTCAAGTATTTGAGTTTATTAAGATGGACTTGCACATCGGTTAACCACCCTCCGCGGCACTTGTCCCAATGCAGCGGAGTAATAAGTTGCTCGAGCCTAGCCCGCTAATTAGGAAATCCTCCTCCCGGCTACATCCAGATCAAGCCAGATCTGGGACCTGCACATCGGTATCTGTCCATGTAGAAGCACAGGTTAACTAAGACTTAAGATAATGACTAGACCAGTGTCATTTAGATATCCTATTTCCTATCAAAATAGCAATTCTTGCAGATCTGATTTTAGTGATGGCAAATAAATGGATGCTAATACAGAATCAAGTGGCAGGATCGTCTGATGGAGATGATGGATTTTAGCATATACTAATGGAGCAAAAAAAGTTCAGAGGCATATTGGAAGAATGGGGACACATTTGAGAAAAGTCACTGGCTGGTATCTCATGCAATCATTGTTCTGGAGCCCCAAAGTGTAGTAAAAGTAAAGACTCCAAACACATGTTGGAAAGAATAGGAATTGAAAATAAGGATAAACATCATTTAGAATGCTGGTAACCTTGAATCTTCGAGTGACTTGCTCTCTTCTGTGCTCCATTGTTAGTTAAATAAATTAAGAAGATTGTACTTTTCTTAAATTTGTTGGAGGAATTTGAGGTGAAACTTAGCATGCAGTTATCAGTGCTGATTGTGCAATGTGCTGTTGAAAACTGTTTGCCCTTACAAATTTGTATTGTTAACAAAATGAACCAAATGGTGTTATGTATATTTTCCAGAATAAAAGCCATAGAGAGTCGTGACAAGGAGGATGACACCAAGTGGTTGACTTACTGGGTTGTCTACAGTTTGTTCAGTCTTGTGGAGTTCTTTTCTGACATTTTCCTTTTCTGGATTCCACTCTACTGGTTTTTGAAGGTGAGATAATGTAAACAGATGCAGCAACATGCATAATCTTTGTTCTCTATTGGCCTATCTCTGTAGTCAAAACTGCTGGAGTAACTGCAACAATAACAAGTGTCTCTTGAACTATGTAAATAGCAGAATTTCTAATACTAATTTACTTTACGTGACCAAACACCATATCACACAGCATCCGTCCAGTATTCAGCCACTTAACTGCCTTGTCGTTCGCCTCCATCATGTCGTTCATGTCACAGGTTTCAGGGAGGTTGGGGCAGGTTATCAGATGATCTTGGTTCTGAACTGTGCTGCATTTACATGTGTCAACATCTGAGTATCCCCATTTCTTAAAGTTCACTCTGCATCTTGAGACACCAGTTCGAAGTCTGTTCATTGCCTTCCACACAGCGTAGGGCAGGTGGTGTCCAGGCGCAGCCTCTTCTTTGAGCTCTATCTATGGATCCTGCATTATTTTGCGCCACCGCTCGATGCGTCGACCTTCCGAGCTTGTCTGGATGGTCTCTGTTGATTTTAAGAAACTGTCTTGATTTAAGTCTTGTGGCTTGTGCCTGATGGCCAAACATTGGGTGTCTAGGGCCGTTTTCCTGTTTCCCTCGTTCGATTTCCGCAGCTACACCTCTTCTTATATCAGGTGGTGCAATGCCAATTAAGGGATATATTTTGTTTGTGGGGGTGGGTTTAAGGCACCCCGACACTATCCTGACAATCTCGTTCACTGCTGTATCAACTTGTTTTGCATGGGCTGAGTTTTTCCAGACTGGGGCTGCATATTCCGCTGTGGAAAGGCACAGGGCAATCGCTGACGTGCGTAAGACTGATGGCTGAGCACCCCATGTTGTGCCAGTCAATTTTCTTATAATTTTGTTTCTCGTATGTACCTTACGCTTTGTCTCCTGACAGTGTGTCATATAGGATAATGTACGATCCAACTTTACACCCAGGTATTTGGGAGCCAGGCAGTGTTCAAGATCCTGTCCTTGCCATCTGATCCGTAGTTCTCTGTTTGCCTCTCTGTTCTTGAGATGATAGGCGCATACCTGAGTTTTGCTAGGGTTTTGTTTTAGGTGGTTTTCCCGATAATACTCTGCAAGGTCATTCAGATAGTGTGTTAGTTTACCCTCTACCTCCTCGAAGCCATTAGCCTGAGCAGCGACTGCTGTGTCATCTGCGTATATAAATTTCCTTGTGTCTGTATCCATAGGTTGGTCATTGGTATAGATGTTGTATAGCATGGGAGCAAGAACACTTCCTTGAGCTAGGCCGTTGGTTTGATTTCGCCATCTCCTTTCTTTATTCCCCAAGGTTACATACAATCGCCTGTTTTGAAGTAAGCATTTGATTATGTTAGACGCCAGTCTTTCGTCATGTTGTATACCTTTGCCTGCAACCTACAATGATTTACTGTGTCGTAGGCAGCGCTTAGGTCTATATATGCCACTCCAGTCACGTGGTTGCGCTCGAAACCATCCTCTATTAGTTGTCAAGTTGAGGATTTGACTACTGCAAGATCTCCCAGGTCTGAATCCAGCTTGTTCCTTGATCAACCTCGAGTCTATCCAGGGAGAGATGTGGTTCAGGATCATCCTTTCAAATACCTTGTATAGGTGGCATAAGAGCGACACTGGTCGAAAATTCTTTGGGTCTGTTGGAGTTTTCCCAGGCTTTAACAGGGCAACCACGTGTGCTTTCCTCCAGATTTTGGGAATATTCAAGGATTCTACGTATATGTTCAATTTCTAATGAGAACATGTCATTTAGTGTGTGTGCAGGGAGCCAGTATGTGTTTTGTCACTATATGTACCAATGACTTGAGAAGTAGAAGAGGAAGCCAAAGCAACCAGTGTTTCATAGGTAGAACTGATGAAGATGGCTTAACATGACAGCGGCAATCCTAAGTTTCACATGAAACACTTTTTTATTTGTTTGATTTTGATAACTAGTGCTGTGTGACTTTTAATCCTGGTTTTTTTTTTTAGACTTCTTTATTCATTGTAATGTTTTCTTAACAGTGTGTGTTTCTGGTATGGTGCTTTTTGCCTGTGCCCTGGAATGGCTCCCAACTGATATACCACCGATTTATCAGACCATTCATCCTTCGCCATCAGGATCGCATTGACCATGCCCTGGATGAAGCTAGAGATGCTGTCAATGAAGGTATCTTGCATAATTGTGATTTATGTAGTGAGACTATATGTATTATTTGAGGTCATACTTCTTTTACATTTTATTTTATTTTTACCCTTTCATCATCATCATGTTAGTCATTCTGGATACTGGTATTTCTTCTTCTTCTTCTTCTGCGTACACAGTCAGACAGTAACCATTATTTTCTCGAAAAAAGCGGCGGTCATCCTGAGACTCTCGCCACTACCATACAGCTTGTCTTGCAGTTCCACTGGCAATGGCCACATCTGCTCTCTCTGATCCTCGTATGTCGGGCAGTTCTGTAGCAGATGTTCAGTGGTCATTTTACCAGTACCGCACGGGCATTCGTCGGTACACCCTATCTTCAGTTTGTTGAATAGGTGGTACCTCAGTCTGTTGTGGCCTGTGCGAAGTCTGAAGACAACGACCTGCTCTCTTTGGTTCAACTGGTAATAGGCATCGTTTTTGGTGGGATACTGGTATTTAAGTCTTCTGATATGTCACACCACTGTCCTCTGTTAGTCAGTCCAAAGACTGGTATTGAAGTCTTCTGATCATGTCACGACACTGCCCTCTGTTACTTAGACCGGAGACTGGTATTAAGTCTTCTGGTCATGTCACGTCACTGTCCTTTGCTCTTAGCAGATCTCTTCAGCTCAGTATAAGTCTGCACCCCTATATTCTTGCAAGCCTGTCAGATGTAATTGTTTCTTGGACGTCCCCTTTCTTTTTCCCTCTGAATTTAGCTTTCAAGTGCTTTCAATAATAGGTCTCCATGTCTTATGTTATGGCCAAGACAATCTATCTTTCAGTATACTGGTCATTAGTTGTTTATGTGACCCTATATCTTTGAGCACTTGTTAATTTAACCTGTCCAGCTCACACTTTGCATACTGTAATAGCACCACATCTCAAAAGTTTCTAATCTTTATTCATCCTTTTTATCTCGAGTCCATGATTCAGAGCTGTTCAATGCGACAGGTCTGAAATGTGTAATGAGTATACTTTTCCGAAGCTCAATACTGATGTTATATCTCACCTTTAGTGAGAAATAATAAAATCAGTTGTGTAGAATCTAGAACCAAATAATTAGTTTGCTTAATTGATAATTTCTTTATTAGCTTTGAACAACTTCATGTATCCCCACAACAACAAGTTGTCAAACCTTACATACAATTTACAGGTAATCATTTTCAGAACATATTTTAGCTACTTTGACAATCTGATATGCAGGCAATGAGCACTGCTAGACAAATGATAGCTGAACTACAATGTGATATATGATTATATGTGTGGAAAAATCTCTTACAGCGTATGATGTAAACAGGCCATCAAACAAATTTCTTTGTAATTGAAACAATGACTTCTTAGGGATTTCCAAGTTTGTGAGTCTGGCACTGAAGAAATTTTACCTGTACTTGACCTTCACCAGACTACACTAACAAATTTTCGTAATTTCCCCTGCAGCTGCATTAATTTTCAGCACATCTTATTTTATTTTGGTTGTCCGCTTTGAGAGTATGTAAACTAGTTATTAGTAGGTCTATATATATATGATTTTATTGTGTGTAGAGACATAAAGGAATAAAGAACTTCTTAACTTAACTTAACGTCTTTATACTGGTTTAGAAGACCCTGCAGAGTCTGTATACAACCAGTTACATTTACATCACCTTGCTCTAAAAGCTATGCGCATCCAGTTTATTCTTAAATGCATTAACTGTCCCTGCCTCCACTGGCAATGCATTCCAAGCCAGACACCACTCTCTGACTAAAAAAATATTTCCTAATATCTAATCTGTACCTCTCTTTAGTCAGCTTGTAGCTATGCCCTCTTGTTATTGTAGGTGGCTGTATTTTAAAAAACTTGTTATAGTCTAATTTATCCATTCCTCTGATCATCTTATAAACCTGTATTAAGTCACCACGAATTCTTCTCTCTTCGAGACACTGTAGGCCGGTTTTTCTGAGTCGTTCCTCATAACTGTAATTCTGGAATCCCACTATCATCTTTGTCGCTCTTTTTTGTATTCTTTCCAGCATGTTTATATCCCCTCTATGATAAGGACTCCACACCTGTACACAGTACTCCAATCTAGGTCTAACTAAAGCTTTATACAGTTTGATGATCACTTCCTTGCTCCTATGTTTAATATTTCTTTTTATCATACCTAACATTGCATTTGCCTTTTTCACTGCTACCTTAACTTGCTCACTCACCTTTCCTGTATGATCTATTATAACCCCCAGGTCCCTTTCCTTTTCTATCTTTCTAATATTGTTTTCTCCCATTCTGTAATTATGTTCCATATTGGATCTACCCATGTGGATGACTGTACATTTATCTACATTAAACTCCATTTGCCAGCTTACAGACCATTCTCAAATTTTATCTAAATCCGACATCAATATATCCACTTCCACTTTAGATGAGACACTACTGCATAGTTTTGTGTCATCAGCAAATTTTGCAATCATGGATCTCATATCAATGTCCAAATCATTTATATATATCAAGAACAAAATTGGTCCCAAAACCTAGCCCTGTGGCACACCACTTTTCACTTCACACCACTCAGAGTACTCTTTATTTATGCCCACCCTCTACCTTCTTCCCGTTAACCAATTTTCAATCCATTTGGCAACTTCCCCACCTATTCCATGTGATTTTAACTTTCGAAATAATCTTTGATGAGGTACTCTATCAAAGGCCTTTGCAAAGTCTAGATAAATAACGTCCACTGGCTCCCCTTTATCTATGATTTTAGTAACCTCCTCCGTGAATTCTAATAGATTTTTTAAGCATGATCTCCCTCTAGTAAACCCATGCTGACTATTTCTAATTAGATTAAATTTGTCTAAATGCATTACAATGTTTTATTTGATTATTGACTCTAACAATTTACAGACTATGCTCGTTAAACTCACCGGTCTATAATTTGCTGGATCTGATTTTTTACCTTTTTTAAATAAGGGGATCACTCCTGCATCTTTCCAATCCCGTGGAACAATCCCTTTTTTTAAGTGATTGAGAACATAATATAGCCAATGGTTTTGCTAGTTGGTCTTTAATTTTATACAGCAATTTTGGATGAATACCATCTTGACCTGTACATTTATTCACTTTCAACCCCTCCAATTTTGTAAAAACCATTTCCTCTGAAATACAGATTGATCTTAATCCCGCTGTATCCAAAACCATTTCCTCTGTAATACAGATTGATCTTAATCCCGCTGTATCCATGTCTCTTTGAAAAATATCTATAGACTCTGGGATCTTGGAGCAGTCCTCTTTTGTGTAGCTACTGCGCCAAAGTACTGATTGAGCAGATTAGCTGCCTCCCTATTCTCACTTATTATTTTCCCTGTACTGTCTATGAAAGGGCCTACTTTGTCTTTCGTTCTTTGTTTATTTCTAACATTTTGAGAAGAAGCTTTTACTGTCAGTCTTGATCCTCTGAGCAAGTTTTTTTTCAGTCTATTTTTGCTGTTTTATTCGCTTTCTGAGATATGTTCTGCTTGTCCAAATATTTTACATATGTTTCTTTTGATTTACCTGCCTCTATATATTTTTCCATGCTTTATTTTTTGCTCTTCTACATTTCACTACAAATCTAGGCATCCACTTTTTACGCTTGGGGTTTACCTCCCTACATGGAACACATTCCTCTTTTAGCGTTTCTAGAACGGTTTTAAAACTTTCCCACTCCTGTTCAACATCTGTTCCTACGACAATATCTTTCCAGATTATGTGGTTCGCTGCCTCTTTTATCCTCTAAACATCTGCCTTAGAGTAGTCGTATGTTCGCGTGTTTATGTTTACTAATAAGATCCCAACGGATGATTTGATGGTCACTTGAGCCAAACAGTTTTATTGTTTTTGTTGTGTGTGTGTGTTAGTTTCTGAGATAGAAGACGATGAAGGTGAAAATTTAAATTACAACGCACAAAATTTTAGACCTACCGGTTACGGAACGTTGCTCCTATATAATCCATCGGAATCACAACAAAGTATCGATACTGTGTTTATAAAATCAACACAACTGTTAGTTTACATTGAAAATGTATTTGTTACATCTAAATGAAAAAAAATAAACTGAACTACTTCACAAAAATTTTCTACAACAACTTACTTCACCATCCCCAATAATGGGCTGAGACCACACTGATTGAAAAAGAAGAGTATATATACCCTTTCAAAACTCGTTTTGTCAAAGTCGATGTACACTTTTGCAGCTAAAGTTGGTTGTGAAGGAAGTGATGATTGAGTACTATCAAATCAGCTACATTTTCATATTTTATACGGCACTCCGTTTGTGTTTAATGTGATAATATTGTCGGTCAACATCAGGCAAAAATGTCAGTCTGCGGTGCGCAAACTGGGTTTTTTTGTTGGCACTAATAATAACCTCGGGGACGGTAAAGGTTAAATAAGACTTCTTGAATTCAGATCGACCACCGACACGTAACATCTCTTGTTAATTGTCTCTAATGCCATGTTGTCTCCATTTTATAGTTAATCGGTCATCATCAAACAATGAGAGTCATGGTGAGTTGTAAGCTTCTGTCTGATGTACAGTGCTACATGTGAAACATTCAAGGAATCATTATTTTCAGAACCTTCACATTTATTATTTTCTGCAAGTTAAATTATCTTTTCCTTTTGTTTGTGAGTTTTAAAGTTTCACAGCTCGCTTATGTGACAGACTGAATAATATTAACAATAAATCCATTGAACTACAGACACATAATTAAATTATCTCTGATATGAAATATTCATAATTAAAATATAAATTGGTTTAGTTCAGCTCAGTATCCATCCACTTGTGCCATTAAACATCGTGGAGAGCTTAAGTGCGTCCTGGGCCAAGTGTATCACGTCTGTTGTTGCAAGGCCATATCTTTGTAGTATTACTCATATGTCAAATATTCATTTACCATGTGGCCTCCCTCGTACACTGTAGCCAGATTGTCCTGTGTTGTAAGCGAGCAGTGGGATTTGATCAGGCACATTCTTATTAGATAACCAAACCATTTTTGTTTCTTTCTGCTAGTGTACTTGACACCGACAGGTTCCAACCGACACCGACAAGTTCCAACCAAATTTCTAATGTCCTCATTTCTCATTATCTCTTGGTGACATCGATGACCTTCCGGTGACATTTAATTTTACATGTTAAAATTTTCCTCACTTGCGTCTTGGATAAGGACCAAGTTGGACACTGGTATAAATATACTGTTTATCTGTTCTTTAGTAGACAAGCTGATGTTTGGGTGTTTAAAAACAATAGTGACAATTGATAGATCACAGCAAAGGTATTTCAACATCTAAATTCATTTTATTTATCAGCCTGTAAAAATACCTCCAATCTATTTGAACTCTTGGACATGCTTGAGGTTGATAGTGTTTAAAAACTCCCATGATATACATAAAGATATCTCACTAAGGTTGGCTGCGGGGTGGTTCAGTTTTCAATTGCATCAAGACAGTACTTCAATAGGTAAAAAATAACACAGCGAGAGCCCACACCTTCAACAGCCTGGTCACTCCAGCCACGGTATATGGCTGTGAGGTGTGGAACCTACGGAACAGTTACATGGCGCGGCTCCAAGCTAATGGAGCGTAGAACACTGTCACTTTCACATCCATAACACCGCCATCAGGAGTCAAACCTGCTTCAATGGCCTCGTAGATATGGCATTGCTAAGAAAGTACAGGTGGGCAGGTCACGCTGTATGCATGCCTGGCAATAGATGGACATATAAAGAGATATCATCGTGGCCCTACACCTATAATTGTTGTCCCAACCAATGAGAAATGGTTTGCGACAAAACCTTAGTCCAACATGGTACTTAAAGGCAAAAGATAGTGAGTTCATGCGACATTTGGCTGCCTGGCATAGTGCACATAATGTGCCTGAATGAACACTAGGATTGCAGTATAACAGTACAGTTGAGTGGATCTGGTAATTTTCTAAGCTTCTGTTTGTTTTTTTAAATGCTAATCTTCATATTACATCTTTCACAGACTGCGAAGCGGGTTCATATGATATTGCAGTTTATCTTCATCCTCGTAAATTAGACTTTGTCATCAAGAAAGAGTTGTTCATGAATTGAGTTATGTTCCATTACTGGAGTTGCAATTTTGCTTTGTTGTTATTTTGTTCATGTAAATGTTGAATAGTAATGGTGAAAGACACATCCTTGTCTCACTTCTGTGTTTATTTCAAATGCATCTGTGACGCTGTCAAGTGTTCGTATTACATTTATATTCATATGGAACCGAAGATGCAGTACAGTGAATGAGCTGACAGTAGCCAATGACTCATAGCTGGCTGCTTGCATCAGGGTCAGTGATCCAGAGCTGACCAAGACTCTGATCTTCAAGTGGCGGTCCTGGAAACAGGCTGAGCTAGTCTAGTCTGGCTAAGAAAATGGGGATAGTAGTGTAAAGTCAAACCCTGTACCCAAAACAGCCAGCTGAAATTGGATGTGTCTGGTCAAAAGGCACATATATCACAGCCTCGCTGTAAACTATAACACGATGTTCTTTACAGGACAAACACTGAAGAAGAAAGAAGAATATTTATATGGTACACCTCTCTCACATTATGCAAAAGTTGTCCATTTATTCCATAGTTCTTCAATATTGTCTAGAGTTTAGTCATATTTACTTTAGACTATTTATTTCTCTCGATCAATAAATGTTTTGTTAAAGTCCTTGCTATATTCGATTATCTTCTTGATGAACTATGTTAAGGTGAATTAGGCATCAGTGCAGCTCCTACCTTTACGAAATCCAAATTGAGTTGTGCTCAGCTGAGGTTCTTCAATAGGCTGTTTTCTTTGTTAAATTATTTTTGCAAATCATTTTCCAGTATGACTTAGTGGCAATATACCCCAGTAAGTATTACAGTTTCTTTAAATGCCTATTCTTCTCCCAGATTGGCACTATCATAGCTTACTGTCAGTTGTCTGTACCTCTTCTTTCATTCCATACCTGTGCAAAGATTTTCTTTAGCCACATCAGTCATGTCTTCCCACAAGCTCAAATTGCTTCAGTTGTTTTGCCATCTATATCAGGAGACTTATTTCTAGGTCTGCTCTTTAACTTATTAACCACAAGGGGGTCTCTGTGGCGAAGTGGTCTAGCCGTTTGCCTCGTGTTCAGGCGGTCGGGTTTCGATTTCGAGCTACGACTGTCGGTCCATGATGTCAATTTTTTCCTGGATTCATCGCTGGAGCTACAAAGTTCGTGCTTTGTGCAATGCTCTCGACAGAAGGGGTATCCATCTGCCGAGAGAGACTGAGCTAAAATGTTGGAAAACCCAGAGGCAATGAAGTCGAGTCCCCGCTTAAAGTTTGTTTTTTTTAAGTTAAGAAACACTCTGTGGCCAGATTAATTTTTGTTTATATTTTTCAACTAGAGATGTGTCTATAATTTCAGCTGCGGTTTTCTCAATTTTCAACAGATTTTTAAAAATGATATGTTAACTTAAAGATAAATGAAAGCACTGTTCAAGTAAGTATATATATTGGAAAATTTATATGATTTTGTAGACATTATACTTATAACAATTTCACGGGGAAAAACCCAATTAAAAAGATTATATAAAAATGTCTACTTACAGCCAAATCCTGGTGTTCTAAGACATTTGATATCTTTTTCTTGGTAATTCCAATGTAGTGTATCCATTTATGAGTATAAATAATCCAAGAACATGCACATATACTAATATTTATAATTGTTTTCATTTATCTAGCTACTTCTGCTTATTTTGGATTTTAAACAAAATGTTCTGAACAAATACATAATAAAAATCAAAGCTTATTCATCTTATTTATAACATACTGATATACACCAGTACATAAGAAATATAATTCTAAGAGTTCTGTTTGTGGTAGAGTCTGAAACAATTTTATGATGCAGGTGGGGCCATTCGGGGCAACCAATGTAGTAAAAGTTTGTCCTTCTCCTTTTTGCAGGAGTTGAACACGCATTGAGCGTGTTCATTACTACTAAAATTACTATCAGAATCATTAGAATCACTGTACACACTGTTTTCGCTATCTTCGATGTCACTAGGTCTATCAAACATTTGAAACAATGTCCTAACCTGTTCGGCAGTAAGGCGAGGAGTGTTAGTGCAGTTTGTGAATCCTTCACTGGTTTCCATGGCAAACAATTTCACATAACTCTGTAACAAATTTTAACAAATATATTTGCGTCAATTGACAACGATATCAACCCGCTTAATTACGTTTTGAAAAGGAAAGGTCATTTTTACATTTGTTTCTAACTATACCACATGGCGCTGTGAGCGGCTCCTGGTCCTATTTGATAAACCTACAATCCGCTGGGAGCGAATATGTTAATGCACATTCCATTTTTTAAACTAATATATGTGATTCCAGATGATCCTTGTTTCTTGTGATAAACACTGAATGCCCATGAACGTTTGTTGGGTTGATAAGATCTTGGATCTATTCTTTCCAACGGTGTTGGTGCACATGCTTGTTGATGCTTTTATAAAAATCGCTATGGTAATTCGTATATATGAGAAGTTAGTAGCTCACCATATTTCTGTCATGATTCTTCTTTAGTGATTTTGATGTCATGTGTTTTGGAAGATAGCCAGAGCTCGTATCATTTCTCTTTAGAATATTGATTCTTTAACTTCAGTATTCCATCAAGCTTTTTGTTTTCTCTCTTTGCCATGACCTAAGGTTTTTGTGCCACATTTCATATTTAATGAAGCTGTCAGGGATGTTTTGCTGTTTGCGTCTGCAGTTTCTTTGCTTAGGGTTTCAAAAACATTCATAATTTCGTAACATTTTCAGTTCTGATATTTCCCATCTAATTTGTTTGTGTATTTGTGATTATTGGTTTTTCTTTTATCTGAAATTAATCTGCTGTGGTGTTGATGTCAATACAACTGACAGGGAATCTGTATCTATACAGATGTTATGGATTACCCTGGAATCTGTTATATTTTTCTGTTGTCAATGTCTTATTAATATGTAGTCAATCTGAGATGTGACATCAATATTTTAATGTAACTGTTAATGGTTTGGAAGATGGTGTTATTATTAGACCGTTCTATGTACATAAATAAATAAACTCTTCTCCATTGCTGTTTCACTCTAAATAGGTGTCACTCAACAGTCTTAAGCAGGATTTATGTGACAAATTATTTTTCCCTGTCTTTCATTAAAATTGCCAGTTATAATTATACCCATTCTTTTTGTTGACCCTATTGATAATATCTGATAAGCACTGAAAAAAATCTCTTGTCTTCCACATTGCTGCTATTACTGTATGGCGTATAGATCTGGATCATTGTACTTGGTTTTCCACTTTCATTCGTTTGTAAGTTTATCATTCTTTCTTTAATGTATTGAGTTTCCACAATGAACTTAGTTATCTCTAGATGTACTAGACAACCTAGCTCCTTCCTAAAAATTTCAAAAACTACTTTCATTTGTAACGCGGTCCAGTTATGAAATGCCAAGAATTATTTGCAAGCATCTCATTTCCATTGTGCAAATTTTACGTTCTAGTGCAGCTGTCAGAGTTCAAGTCTCACACACGTAAAGTTATACTGAGGTGACCATTGTATACATTAAAGTCAGCTTCCATTTAAGGCTAATGATAAATAATACTTTGTCCCAAAAGTCATGGCCCAGGAAATTTGTTTTTAATAGGGCAGCACTAATTGTTTTGAATCAAGAAAATGCTAGGGAATTGACACTGTCTGGGTTAGGTTGCTGATGAAGTATCTCACAACACAGCATCATACAAATGATTTTTCATTTTCTTTCTTTCATATAGCACGGGACTTGACTGAGGATCTTATCAAGGATGAAGCATTCCGCCGCGTCACATCAAAGAATGACTGATTTTTCTCATGCTTTCTTGCGTACAAGCTGGAGATGTATCTGCCGTAGATCAACGTGTTTCGATATATCCTACAGCAAGCTTTTAAATTATATCCAAAATGAAAACAGGCTTCAGCTTTGGAATAACACCACTGCAAACATGAAGTCATTTTTTATGCGATAAATCAGAATTTCTTCTTTTAAAAAAAAAAAATTTTTAAACATTCATGTGTTATTTTCCTCGCCCATTCTTTGCTTATGATGTTTCTTGTTAATTCCTGCTATGTAGATTATCTCTCTAGTTCTGTCATCAGTGTTGTCATAACAGTAAAAGTGACCAAGATGCTGCTTAAGAATGCTTACTCTGTTAAATATCATGGACTTTTCTGACGAGTGATCTAAAGACTATTCTTAATATTACTTACCATTGATCAGAGGCCCTCTAATGTCAGCACATGAATGGAAGGGCAACAGTATGACAGTTTGACGAAGTTTCTGTTCCAATATAAAATTATATTTACTTTGGGGTAGTAAACTTTAAATGGCATTTGTAGTAGATTACAACTAATTAAAGTGTAAATTACATTGTATTGCAATGCACTTTTTCATATACTGTATATATACAATATTACTGTAAAGCACATAATAGTGGACATTGTCTATCATCTGTATTACTTAACTGATCAAAGAGCTGACCAGTAACACAAAGATTTTTTTAAGTGAAACTAAAGCAACTATAATTCATTTATGAGAATGTTCAATTGGTCATGGAGATTTTTAATGTATTGTAATGAGTTGTAGAAAGATAATGCTAAATGTATATGCAAATAGTAGAACATATATGACCAAACTTCCAAACAGGTCATGATCACTAGTACATGCTAACTGACTGTGCAGTAAAGTAAAGATCTCGCCAATACACGCGGCGCATAGGAAATATGGTGTTAGGTCAGTATTATTTTGTAACCGACTGCGCAGACTATTTTAATATTTGTGTTAATAATGGCAAATGTTGTTCACATATGGATAAAGATTGAACATTGCAACCACATTAACTGAAACTCCATATATTAGAAATTGGATGCGATAGATGTAACACTGTTCTAACATATGACTATTGAGATGTGTCATTAGCCATAATCAGACAATAAATTGTTCTGCTCAAACTTCAGGTATCATATTTGGGTCGTGTTTGTGTTACATTATTTTAGCTCATGGCTTTCCAATTTATCAAATAATTTTGTTGTATTTCCCTTCTGTTTGACAAGCACTTGTGATCACTGTTGATTTCTTGCTTAGATACTGTTTATTGACAACGTTTTGTTAAGTTTTAATTTTTTTATTGTTATCATTAATTTAAAGACTGTCATCTTTATAATTATAGATACTATATCCTGTGTGTTGATGTTTTCTATTATTCAGAATCTGGGCATTTGCTTACTGTGTTCTAACACTTTGCATTATTGATTCCTTTGTTATATATACATTGTTGTTGTAACACTGAATTATCTTTGAAAAATCTCTAACATGCTCCATTTTCTAACTCAAGTTTACTATGAGTGTGCTTTATATACCCTAACTTGTATGCTTTTGTAGATTATTTCTCAATATTTTAGCTCAAAGACTAGCAGTGAACTATATATTTTGATCAAGCAAGTATATGAATAATTTACATTGAGAACTCATATTTGTAATGTAGTTTTGGTCTTTGTATAAAAATTATCAAATAAACAATGATGACTTTCTGTATGTCTCCAGTGAAATTCAGTTCCCTATAATATTTCATAGGTTTAATTTAATGATTTTGGTCAGTGGAGAATAGAAGAGATATAAAAAAAAATCTCAGTTGTATGTTTCCATTAATTTTCAGCTTTCTGTGATCTCTCATTGTGATTTTTATCCCTGGAAAAATGGTAATAACTGTATTTCCTAGTCACATTGTTCCAAATTAAAGGCAGCAGAGAAAAGAACATACATAACTGAGTTTTCTCTATGTTTTCGTATATATTCAGCTAACAATTATCTCTCATAATTTTGGAAAGTTGAGGCAAGAACACAAAAGACACTAAGGCACATGTGTCAAACAATCATCAGCAGATATCTTCAGGAATTATGTTATATCAAAATATGGTTACATTGAACTCAACTTGTAATAATTTGACATTTTAGTTACATTAAAGAAACAAAAAAGTTATATATAAAACAATTAACAAATATTTTACCAAGATGACAGAAATAAGATTGGCTTTATAGAGGTGGTATGAAAAACAGCAGAAAATAGTATTCTAGAGGAGCGGCACATATAGAGGTGGTATGAAAAACAGCATAAAATAGTATTCTAGAGGAGCGGCACACAATCTAAAGTGGCAAAGCTTCTCCCTGCCAATCAACTCAGCACAAAAAGAAAACAAAAACTGGAAGGAAAGAATGTGCAGCACAGATGTATGTTTTAAGTCGCTTACATACAGACTGCTAAATAACTAAAGCACCAATTCAAGTATAAATAACTTTTTATATATTTTGCTAAAATGTTGAAGTATCCCCATCTATGGTACTCTACTATACCAGCACTTTAGCCAGTATCTTACACCTAGGGAAACTCAGCTTGCAGATGCTATAAATGTAAACACTATGAATGTAAGTGTGATGTTAAACTATGTATAATATAAACAATTGAAATATAGACCATATAGCTGTTAATCAAATGCTAGCTACTGTAATAAGTCATTTTCAAAAAGAATAACAAAGCAATCCTCACCCAGATTAGACATAGGCTAATATTTTTACTGGTATTATATAATGTTGTCAACGGCTAAAGTTCACCAATCAAATAAAAATTATTATATCAGTTGCATTTAATATTACAATGTACTGCTATATACATAACAAAATAATACATTCAGTACCATAACTAGCTATAAATGAATACAACTTTATTCATGCTGTCTAAGACCTTCCATTTGCTGAGGAGAAGTAAATGCTTGACTTTAACGCTGCAAAAGACAGGCTAACACTTTTGTTGTTGGAAGTCACATGTACCAAGTTAATTTAAACTCTTGATGTCTGGTGGGGGGGGAGGGGCTCTAATGTTCCAAAGTGTACTTGAAAAGGTCGGCCTGGGTCCTCCTGGCTATTCAATGTAAGGCTACTCAGTAAGCTCACTACTATGGGGATCACAATGTGATCCCCACCTGGTTGGCCAGACTGCTCTAACACAGCCTGTATCCAGATGTGTGAAATGGATGGGGGGCCTGATTAGTATATTTCACCTGACCCTGATGTTACTTTTCACTCCCAATACGCTTGTTAGGGGCTGATACAGCTGGTGAATGTAAATTGAAGCTTGCGATGCTCTTATTGTTCTGAAAAACTAGACATTGGCAAAATCTAGCATCCCTGTCTACTACAAATCAAACAAAAACACTTGATGGCTGTATATCTTTTTACAACATAGTTTATTGAATATTTTAAACCAATATTTAGGGACTACTGCTTGGAGAGGAAAGAACTTCTTTAGTGAACAGTAGAATGTTAAACAAGATTAGATGGTACACACAAATTTTCTGAGAAAGGAAGCGTCAGCAGTCTCTGAAGCAAATTCAGTGTTAAGAAATTTCCACTGCAACTTTTGATAGTATGTTGTGACAAAGCGGAGTACTAACTTCTTCAACTCTCTGCCATCAAAACAAATAAAATTTGCTTAAGACTCCCATTATCTCCTTCAGCCTTGCTTCAACAATAAACTTTGTTTTCAAATGGACATTGGTCATTCATCATAAGCAGAGGCAGACAGACTGGCAAAAGAAGGTGCAAAACTACCACAACCAGATACTAGTATGACATACGAAGAGTCAAAACGGCTTATTAGAGCTAGATACGTGACCAAATGGGAAACCGAACATACTGGATACACCAAAAACAATGCCTATTACTAGTTGAACAGAAGAGAGCAGGTCGTGGTCTTCAGACTTCGCACTGGCCACAATAGACTGAGGTACCACCTATTCAACAAATTGAAGATAGGTGGCACTGACGAATGCCCGTGTGGTACCGGGAAAATGACTGCTGAGCATTTGCTGCAAAACTGCCCGACATACGAGGATCAGAGAGAGCAGATGTGGCCATCACCAGTAGCAACACTAGACAAGCTATATGGCAGTGTCGACAGCCTCAGGAAAAATAATGGTTACTGTTACTAATGGTTAAGAAAAAGAAGATTCATCATAAGCAAAAGACTAAAATATATGTTACAGTAAGCAAGCAATGTGATATTCATTTTCTTTTCTTATTGTTTCTTTTGGTCTAGCACTATTCTGCACTTAATAAATGATAGTGTTAGGATGGTTTATAAGCATTTATGTATACAGACAAATGAAAAAAAAAAGATTTGATATATTATCATTTTTAATCTACAACTGTGATACAGCACTGAGGTCGCCATTATAATTGGGTATTACTGCATCTAGTTTAGATAGCACATTCTATTGCAAACAAACTGTTACATGGGGTTCATGAAGGAGACTGTACGTTTCAGGTCTTCAACGGTTTCCACAGCTTTTTGAGCATGATTGCTTCCCTGGGCCAGGCTCCCTCTTTTTGGTCTGTATAAGTATGGCAGACCTTCAGGATATGTTTTGGTGTTTGTTTGGGTGCTTCACAATTGCATTTTCTGGTGTCTTTGAGACCCATTCTGTGTAGGTGGATCTTGAGTCTGCAATGTCCCATTCTGAGTCTGGAGATCTTTTGTCTGTTCATCTCTGCCAAGTTTGTCTATGCTGTCTTGCATTCTTTGTGCTGGTCTCTCCATTTGATCCTCATGGATTGTTTGATGAGTGTCTTATTTAGATGACACATTCAATTGCAAACAACTTTCTAGAAGTACATTTATCAAATTATTTGTTGTTTAAGAAAGATGCCAACCTGCACCACTATTTTCATACATTTTTTTACAGCTTTCAAGAGGTTATCAACTTTTATGCTTGCTAAAATTCAGAATTTTAAATTTACAGTTTTGTTGTATGCTCTGTATTTCTAGGTAGATTATCTGTTCTGTTAAGAATTGACCTCATTACACTCTGGGCAGACCAATAGCAGCTCAGTCCTTCTCAGCAAATGGCAAAGAGTGAAGATACTGATGGTTTCTGCAGCTCACTGGTTGTACACATTCTTGCTCCACCATCTCAGGTGCCCCTCACTGGCGGACACGCATATGATTTTAAAATCTTACAATCTGTGCATTGCTGGGGATGAACCAGTGTCTTCATTCTAAAGGTGGTCATTGATCAACTACAAAATATCACCTCTGTCCCTTGCCAATGTCTCAACTGTGGGTACCCCTGAGACCAGGATCTCAGCTTTTTCATTCCCGCACACCCGAGCATGGCCAGGAGAGCAGATCCACACAAGTTCCTAAAGGTTTGAAGTCACTATGTCCAATATCCACATGTCATAGTTCGAAGCAATGATTAATAGCCAGAGACAATGATGGCCTCATTAAAGAGGTCCCAAATAGTCACCTCAAAACTGGAGTCACTGTCTCGATCTTCATTCTGATCATAGATATCATCGTTAATTATGCACCACACCTCTCAGCAATGACCCTGCTTCTCATTCTAGCAGAGAAGTCCCAACCGGCTGTCTTACCACCTACCACAGATCCATCAGTATAGGTGACAGCATCAGAACCATTTTCACTGATTAGTGTTTGCACCTCGAGGTTCACTTTCTCACTGTACCAGTCTCTGCATTCACTCCCCAGAGTGGTAATGACCAAGTGGTAATTTGTCATTATATCTCCAGTGTGAATTCATTCTTTGCTAATATTTAAGGTCACTACATTGTCTACCTGACCAATTGTTCTCTTTTTCTGTGCCATCCATGACATCAGTCTCCTGATCATTTTACCCTTGATATCTGCAATAAGCTGATCTCCCTAACATATCCATTGATGTAGTTAGATTATTTTTTAATTTGAGTTATTTCAATTTTAACAAATTTATAAATTTTGTGGACGACTTTTAAAGTACAACAGTCACATCAGTGAAAATTGTGCTCAAATTAATATTGCTACCATTTTGTAGATAGGAATTAAATTTGTGTATTTATTGTATTTTAAAGCAAAACAAGACTAATATGATCAGGGTTATTTGAATAGTCAATAGATCTTAAAAATAGATTTAATATAACACTCAACCAATTCACTTCATGTGAATCTGACCATGTCTTTGCAAATTTGCAAAAACAAAAAGCTGTTGGTACCTGCTCTAGAAGATTCAAAAGTGGACAAATATTTTGTAATGCAGGTATAAAGGATGTCTCATGTTTAGTTCTTCCGCACCCTTCTATGCATACCACTGATGTTGGCTTCACTGGGAAACTCCATTATTATATTTTAGTTGACAATACATTTATTCAAATTGAAAATGGAGTTTCATTTATAGGAAAGACATTTTTGTGCTCTCGCATATTAATATTTATAGTTTCTCTCATGTGTTTTATATTCTGTTAATATTAAGGATTCTCTCTTTTGAATATGAATCTCATTGTTTTTCATCAATGTTTTGTGATGCCTTGTATTGTAAAGGAGTTACCAATTCTAGGCTTTCTCAGTTATATTAAATATTTTATTAATTTTTGTTCTCATTTTAAGCTTTCACATTTTGAAGTTACAAGTGTTCCATGATAGCTTGCAACAAGTTTTTTATACTGATTTTTGTTTTTCAAATTGAAAATGAGAAAATTGAAGTCATCTAGTGTTTTATATATTTTTGGTATTTTGTCATGCAAAAAACATGGGCAATTAATGAGCAATTTGAAGGAAATATTGAGACATTTGAAATGGCAATGTACCTAAGAATATGGTACATTTATGGAAGTAAAAACAAATTGAGTTGTCATACATAAATTATTAATTGTACCAAAATAATAAATGTAAGCAAAATAATAAATTATACTTTAAATGGACACTGCACATTAAAAATCAAAGTTTAATGGAAGGTTGAAGACAGGCAAGCTAAAATAAGACATCACTATATGAGGGAAATGAATATCATCGAGTTAGCAAACAATAGCTTTTTCAGTGAACCACCAAGGCAAATAATTTGGCTTTCACAAATAATCTTGGAGATTCGTTGCAGCTAACCTTTTTGTGTGGAGGTGGCATCTAATCTTATTTGACCTAGGCAATTCCTGACTTGTTCAGGCCTAAAGCTATTGGAGTTATATGTCATGAGCATGTGTATTTCCAAAATTATCTAGATCCTACTGTTGTGATTCAATCAGGGGGCTTTGGGATTATATGTAAATATTGTGTACGATTGAGTCATATCAAACCCATACTTCAACAACATTCTTATTCTCGCCATGGTACATTGCTGCAAGGTATGGCACCTACGAAAAGCAGATGCAGGGAGACTTCAAGTTGCTCAAAGGGCAATGGAGCAAAGAACATTGACAATCTCTCTATGGGACCAAATCCACAACACAAATCAGACATGGTACCACCTTCAATGATGTAACTAAAAATTGTTAAATCAATTTTTTGTTTTTTTAAAGAGGCCGTCATGTTGTGCATATGCTTAACATTTAGGTATGGAAAATGACATCCTAGTGGTCTTACAACTGTAAGAGCCCTCAACGAATGACCGCCAATGCAATAAAGTGATGGCCTGAATAAAACCCTTGATCCAACATAGTACTCCAAGGTAAAAGATCAAAATGAGGTTAAACAACATTTGGCTACCTGGCATCAGACACTTGATATGCCTAATTGAATTCCAGGACTACAGACAGATATCCTGGCATGAACATTTCAATAATCTAAGAACAGTTTGTATTTAATAATTATTTATCCTTTGAGCATGATTTCTTTTTTTAATTTTCTCTTCACAATTTGTATTATTATATTATTTATATGCAATTTATTAGGTCACATAACCATAGGTATCTAACCCTGTAGATTTGTTTGTATTGTTAGAATTACAAAATTGTATCTACAATAGTCCTACAAATTCAATAATGTGTTGCTAATTCACAACAATGCATGTCATAGCTTCAGAACATCCCTGAAATAGCACCTTAAAATCAATCATTGAATTTTTATTTATGGAAAATCGGATATTTATTTTTGTGGCCACAAACATTTCTTTATACACCAGCGTTTATGTATCCCATTACCCCAATTAAAAGGCCATGTGACCGGAGTTAAATTCACATTTTTACAGGAGACTCTCTTCACTAGCTATTTTTGATTCAGTGTAAAATTTAATTGACCTGAATGCTGATATCAAATTAATTGATTCTGTCATGAAGTAACCAGATAGCTATAATAGATATTATAAATAATTATTATATAGGTAACGATTTTTTTAAAAATCGTAAATCAGTCTACTAGATTACAAACAGAAAAGCTGCATCTGTTACTCGCAGTCAAAGATAGTTGCTTCTAATATGAGCTCGCTACATTGCAGTTCAAAGCTTGAGAAATGTTAAGTCTTGTGATGATTGAAGCTATTTATTTCCAGTTTCCCCAATCTGTGCAATATTGTACTAGATGTATGCACATATATATACATACATACATAGACTGATCATACCATGATATTTTCTGTTTTGAATGTTACATTAAGTATTGTGTTTTATATTGTTCTTGTCTCTACTTTTTAGTAATCTTCCATAATCTTATTTTGAGTTTTATTTGTATATTTTAACACTTTACCCTTTGGAGACATAACAATTTTGGACGATGTTAACAGTTTACATTGCATAATTTATGCTTTTGTGATTTTAAAAAAAGTAATTTACCTTATGCAGGAAGAGGACAATGCTCAAATCAGTGAAAAGAGTAATGATATAATTGTGCCACATACTGGCTCCCCTGACATTTCCTGTAGTTTAACACCATTATAGCTATTGTCAGTGCAGTTTCAGTTGAAGAAGAAAATATTAAACAAATGTTACAGAGTATTTTAGACAATCACCTGCTCATTGATTTCGTTGAAGGTCAATTTAAACTAGAATTTTGGTAAAGTATTTTAGACAATTACATACTTGTTACTTGGAATAATTGGAATCTGGTATTCAAATAGGCAAGTGTATGCCAGGTAGCCGAAAAAGGCTATCCAAAGTAGGTTCTTTATTGCAATTTTACTTCTTGCTGCTTGTTAGGACTGGGGCGAAGGTTGTTGACGTATTGGGTAAGAATTCTATCATCTTTTTGTTTAACTCATCATCAGCTAACAGCCTGCTATTTTCAGTTGCCAAGGGTTTTTTTTTTTTTAACGTTCATAGCCTGTACACAGGCCCTCTGTGTTTATAGTCCAATTTTTATAGAACTAAGCACTCGATATTGCCTCCCATGAGACCAAGAGTCACTTGAAACTTGCTGGTTTCGAACACACACTGTTTCGTGCTTTTGTTCATTTTTCAAAAGGGTTAAGCACCTTATCTCTCTACATACAGCTCATTATTTTCAATTCAAGTAAAAATCAAACATAAATTGTGGAAAAGTAATTTAGATAATTAGATGCATGTTAATTTAAATGGTCAATTTAAACATAAATATTAGGAAAGTGATTTAGACAAATACATGCTTGTTAATTTAATTCATTCGCACTGAAATATTTTTTTTTGAGATTTAAAATTCCCTTGTAGGCAGTTTAAGAATATTTATAAATTCAGATAAAGTTGTTATTAGGAAACTTTTAAATATATATATAAGTATGGAAATAGTTCAAGTCAATATAGAATGATTCTGTAGAATTGTAAGGAGGTTTGCAAAGCTGATGTATTGGTTCTACGGAGTACTCCAGTTATGTGAAGGTATTGATATGAACAAAGATGTTAGCATCAGTTTTATAGAATCACGGGCTAATTAAACTTCATGAGCTATGCTTTTTTTCTTGTATAACGATACCCACCGAAGACAAACCAAATTGTTGAGCTGCACTTTATATTATCCCACTGAGTCTGAACTATGGAGTTATATACATGACGTAGTTCATGTTTTTTTGGTGCTTTCTGTTTTCGTTAATTTGAGAGCATTAATGAAGACATTCTACTGAAGGACCGTGTGTGAACAAGTATCATATTTAAGAGCAATAACTTGTGAGTACAATAGTTTCTGAAGTATATTAACTCGTGGATATGATGATTTCAGAGACATACTTCTATATGTTAATGGCAATTATACGTGCTGCAGTTTCTTTGCTGAATTTGGTAATATATATATCCCTCTTTAGTGCTGGTATTTTAAGATGGCGCCGTAACTGGCTGCGAGTCTACATTTCTCTACTGTTTTGGATCATTATGGATGCCGCCAGACCACGGATTTGCCTGGAATTCACACTAGTCGACGACTTACACTTGTGTTCACGGATACGTGGAGTTGTTTTCCGTCTGGACTTGTTATTTCGTTCTTTTTTTGTGATTTCTTCCATCCGTTTATCCTGGTCTGGACGCCGGCTGAATGGCGCTACGCTTAACCTAGTTATACCTGTGTCGTATCTCACGGGTTAGTTCTGCCGGTTCACCTTCACGAATATGGAGTGTGGGAATTTTAGAAACTGCTTTGATGAACTGAATACAGCTGGGGAGAGATGCCAGACTCACTCACACGCTGAGTGTTGTCCATACGACCTCTTGTGGTTATCGAAAAGGCACGACAAACTGCGTTAGATGCCTTCCCACCTTTCTACCCTGCGGGTTACATGTTTACGGAAAGGCTTTGGTGGTAACCCTGAGGCAAAATCTGCATCCTATGCTATCTCCAGTCGTCTCGATGAATGTCTTGCCACTGGCAAAAGGTAGCTTAGGCTCTGTGCGTGAGGTTGACAAAAGGCGCAGTTTCTTCCTCACTTTAATCCAAATCTCCGCGCAAGTCACCCATTTCAGCGGACACAGCAGGAGATACGACTGTCCACACAGCTGAACAAAGAGAGTGGTCTTCATCACTTGAGTCACATCTACGAATTGTCTTCAAAAGATAAAAACCACAAAATATGCCAGAGAACATTTTTCTTCAACAAAGCATACCATTTTTGAAGTGTGCACAAGTCAGTCAATACCAGTTTTAAAAACAGCTCACTGATATTCTGTCATTCAAATAGTTGGTGACTTCAATGATTGGCTTGGGATTTTTAACATTTACATGTTTTGCTTTTGTGTATTATAATGAGAGTTTTGACAAACACCATAAACATGAGGAAATTCTCAAATAGAACTGTACTCAGTATCTTGGCAGTTGAAAACATGACTGTTTCTGAACCATTTCTAATGTCCATTTGATTGCATAGTTTTGTGTTTAAACAATACTTAGTCAGAATGTGTAAAGAGAAAAAGAGAAAACATTGTGACCTTAAGTAATTTAACTTCATTGGTCGTTCAAATTATTAAATTCGTGAAATTGTTCATTTGACATAAGTTTTACGCTACTGTTTTCTCATTTCAGCAAACGCATATTTAAAGTATATCATTTTCATTTGTCTGATTTTCAAAGTCCAACATTCTCTTTATGTGGATCATTCTGATATAAACAATTCCATTTTTATAATTTTAATTATGATTCATTTTAAAGAAATATGTTCAGAAGAAAGTTTATCTTGCTAATTTATTTGGGTTTTTTATAAAAATATCTGAAATTGATTTTGTATTTATTTAATTTTTCTTGTTGCTCACTTTTATTTATAGGTATTTGGTTTTTGGTGGGTTTTTTAAAATTATCCCTCAACATATTTTAATAATTGGTTTGGTTTTCATGGTCTATTACTATTTTTGTCTCTTTATTTTGAAATTAAGTTCTATGGATTTTCATAATTTGCTGTTTAATGTTGATCATATAGTGAATCACACATCCACACTGACAATAAAATGACAGACTATCACCAAGTCATCATTGCCCTCGAGAGGAAATGCAGAGAGTGGTGCACTGGGAAAGTGAAGCCTGGGGTTAAACAGCTGATAGAGTATACTACTGAAGAAATCATCCATTGGCCGCTTGTTAGATGATGACTTTGCAGAAGATAAGATAAATTGGCAAGATGCAGGAGATAACATTACATATGGGTCAAGCAAGAAAGGGTGCCTGAGAGCATCACGTATTAATGTGTACAACCAGCAAGCTGCAGAAACTATAGGTATCTGAATCCTTTACCATTAGCTGAGATATCTATGGGTCTACTTTGAGTGTAGTGATTTGATTTAGTATAACATAATCAATAATAATTCATTGCCTCATAACCCCATATTCTCTCTCTTTCCCCCCCCCCCCCCCCCCACCCCCCCTCCCCCTTTCTCTCGCTTATTTCTCCTGTTTTTTTCTCTGGCTGATGTATAAGCCAATCATAAGATCTGTGTGATATATGGCTTAGCTTCGTTCATTCTCAATCTCCCGCTACTAAACCCCAAAAAGGGTTTAAGTAGCAGAATGTAGTCCAGAGAACGGAATGCATTGTGTTGTGGTTTACAGCTTGTATGCTATACTTGCACTTTTCGGTCTAACACATCCGACTTCAGCAACCATTTTTTTAGTACCGGGTAAGCATTATCTTCTTCGATCCCATCTCCTTAGCTAGTCTGCTCTGTTGCAGCCTGTTATCCAGGATCACCGTGTGGAGATGTAGAAGGGTCTTGGCAGCTCTAGTTCGCTGGCACTAGCAGTCAGTTATGGGTCGCTGACTGCTACTGCAGTAGCTCATGCACTGCTCAACATCTTGATCCCAGATCTGTGTAATATATCATTGTAAATCTCTCGTGGAGCAGTCCCTACACTTGTACCTCTCTCATTGAACAGTCCCTGTACTTGTAACTCTCCCGGTGAACAGTCCCTACACTTGTAAATCTCTCGGTGAGCAGTCCCTACACTTGTAACTCTCTCATTGAACAGTCCCTACACTTGTAACTCTCCCGGTGTACAGTCCCTATACTTGTAACTCTCTAGGTGAACAGTCCCTGTACTTGTAACTCTCTCATTGAACAGTCCCTATACTTGTAACTCTCTCAGTGAGCAGTCCCTACACTTGTAACTCTCTCATTGAACAATCCCTGTACTTGTAACTCTCATTGAACAGTCCCTGTACTTGTAACTCTCATTGAACAGTCCCTGTACTTGTAACTCTCATTGAACAGTCCCTACACTTGTAACTCTCTAGGTGAACAGTCCCTGTACTTGTAACTCTCATTGAACAGTCCCTGTACTTGTAACTCTCTCAGTGAACAGTCCCTACACTTGTAACTCTCTCAGTGAACAGTCCCTACACTTGTAACTCTCTCAGTGAACAGTCCCTACACTTGTAACTCTCTCAGTGAACAGTCCCTACACTTGTAACTCTCTCAGTGAACAGTCCCTACACTTGTAACTCTCTCAGTGAACAGTCCCTGTACTTGTAACTCTCCCGGTGAACAGTCCCTACACTTGTAACTCTCTAGGTGAGCAGTCCCTACACTTGTAACTCTCCCGGTGAACAGTCCCTACACTTGTAACTCTCTCAGTGAACAGTCCCTACACTTGTAACTCTCTCAGTGAGCAGTCCCTACACTTGTAACTCTCTCAGTGAGCAGTCCCTACACTTGTAACTCTCTCAGTGAGCAGTCCCTACACTTGTAACTCTCTAGGTGAACAGTCCCTACACTTGTAACTCTCTCAGTGAGCAGTCCCTACACTTGTAACTCTCTCAGTGAGCAGTCCCTACACTTGTAACTCTCTAGGTGAACAGTCCCTACACTTGTAACTCTCTCAGTGAGCAGTCCCTACACTTGTAACTCTCTCAGTGAGCAGTCCCTACACTTGTAACTCTCTCAGTGAGCAGTCCCTACACTTGTAACTCTCTAGGTGAACAGTCCCTACACTTGTAACTCTCTCAGTGAGCAGTCCCTACACTTGTAACTCTCTAGGTGAACAGTCCCTACACTTGTAACTCTCTCAGTGAGCAGTCCCTACACTTGTAACTCTCTCAGTGAGCAGTCCCTACACTTGTAACTCTCTCAGTGAGCAGTCCCTACACTTGTAACTCTCTACAAAAAATAAAACAATGTAAGATACAATTTTAGACCAACTCTCTCAGGAAGTAGACTCACCATCCATGCACAAGCAATTTAGAATTTGTAACTCTATCAGTGGATATAAGTGGGTGTAACTTTCATCTTGTTGGCCATATTAAGATCAGTTCAAATGAGATACATGATTTATGCTGATGTATATAGAAGAAATTTAGTGCAGAAACTTCGCCATTAAGTGTAACAATTTGTGCTTCAGACAATTGTCCTCATTTGTATTCCAGCCCTCATTGTCCGTATTCCAATAATTTATTATGGAGAACTTCTTTATATAACAATGTTTTGGTTTTTCCTCTGGATATTTGTTTTATGTTATCGTTTTTGTTTTATGTCTTTGTTTTCTTTGACAAGAAGTGTGTCATACCTGTCAACTTGTTCGATTGCCTGTAATTTGAATAGTTTCTTATTTTTCATAATTGTAGAGCAATTTTCCCAAAAGTGTGGATTTTTTATTAATCGTTTTATATATAGATATCAAATCCCTGGTGTCTCATTAAACAATTGAAACTTCCCATTCGATTATTTGTTTTAATAGATATCCAAATTAGGTAGCTGACATCCAATTTTTTTCTGTGAAAACATGTAACTGTGAGTAGAAAATATTTGTACTGAAATAAACAAAAACAAAGATTTTTCTATCGCTCTGCGATTTTTAAAATGTTGTTCTCAAGACTGCTTTTTATTCTGGTTGGGTTGACAGGTATGATGGTTTTTTTGGTGACACATGCTTCTCAAACTGTACATGCTGTGCACTTGAAGCTTGAAATGATGTAAAAGCTTCCTTAGGTCTGAGTGTTTGTTTTTTGTAAAGCCATTAAAGGAATATGCTCACAACATTAAATGTTTGTTGGTGATTCTATGTTATACATGATCTATAACGTGATAATCGTTGAGATTATGTGAGCTGAACGAAGGAGCATCTGTAGGCCATCAATATATGAAACAGATGGCGATAACAATATGCAAGAGATCCCGCTGAAGATCAGAGCACACGCAAATACATCCATCCATTCCGTAGCTAAGACACGGAGAGAGTATCACATGCAAGCTGCAGGTTTTCACCATCACAGGGCCGGTGTGTACAAAATGGTCATGAATAAAAGGGGGTAGCCTTTCAAAAACGAGAGCGCGAAAATAGGCGGTTTGTATTCTGCAAGTTTAAACCGTCCTTAGTCTCAACTAGAAGTGAGATTTAGTTCTACCAGAGATGGATAATAAACTTGGAGGTACCATGTACAAGCTATACACGGTAAAGAACGCTTGCGATTTAAAATCGGAAATGGCAAGATGTTAGCCGCTGTGAGGGGAAAATAATGAAATTCCTACCAAATATGCCACCTACCAAGACCTAATAAAACCAAGAAACTAAATCTGTGGCCCGTGCTATCTTCCGTCGTCTTGTCTAACACGTCTTGCTACTGAATCAAGATGGCTCAGAACGGGACGATGTGGTTGATGATAGCGCAAATATTCCTCACTTAAATCTACAAGTCACAGAGACAGACCTTAGATCATGACGCAGTTGTCATCGTTTGAGACCAGAAACTTTTTTTTTTGTATAATAACAAATAATAAATTCTGCGATCGTCCACTGAGTCTCTGTAGTTTGGATGTTTTGAATCATGTCCTTTGAAGAAAGTCACTCCCATCATAGCCCGTCTGAAAGAAACTCGATCTCTCGTCAAATCTCCAGCCTGCTCCAAGGTCATCTTCCAGCATTCCTTTACATCTTGGTGCCATTGCCTTTTTAGTCTTCCTCTTGTCCGGCACCATACTTTTCATAGCTGTTCTCCAAATATTGTTGTCTTTTGAATGTATGAACTAGTTCTCCTTTGTGCCTAAGTTATCGTATTCCTCCTATTTTTCGGTCCATGGCATTCTGAGGACCTTTCTATAATATTTCAACTCAAAGAACTCGATTCTCTTCCTTGAGGTTTTGGGTAACTGTCCATGTTTCACCGCCGTATACTGTCATGGGAAAAGTACAGGTTTTCAAAATTGTCACTTCTATTTGTTTGCTGGTATTCAGCGATGGTTTCCTCGGCTTGTGTTTTTAATACAGCGTGTAACTATTCTGCTATCGCTCACCTGAAAACTAAAATCGCCCACTAGTGGGCTGTAACGACCAGGTTAAAGAGCACTGACCTAGTCGAACACAACGTCAGACACGTTTATTCATATGTTATCGCATACGACTGTACAGCCCGGTCTCAGCGGGACAAACTCTACCACACGTAGGGCACACGTGAATAGCGTTAGTAATTGGGCAGACTAGCATTATGTCTTTTCGTGCAACTCTCTCCTCCAACTCCCGCAACCCTACCGTAATGGTTTCCTGCTCAGCTGTGCGAGTATAATGTGTCAGGACAGTGCGCCAGACTGGGCGGTTCAGAGCAGGAAGCGACATCGATGGAGAAACTATTCAAACAAACTTTTGAGTATCTTTGTATCGTTTATTCTTTCTCCCCGGCGAGCGCTCTCCTATTCTGAGCCCACCATACAACAGTTGTTTAGGGAGGCGCTCATCTGACATGCGAACAACATGCTCAGCCTATCCGATTTGGGCGCTCTGCAGCAGCGCATGGATGGCTCTGCTGAGAACTACAGAATTGGCCAGTCTATCCTGCCAACTGATCTTGAGTAGTCTGCGGAGGCAGTTTATGTGTAAGGGTTAGGTTTCCTGACATGCCTGCTATAGACTGTCCATGTTTCGCATCCGTACAGAAGGGTGGTTAGTAGAACAGAACGATACACACTTATCTTGGTGGCAACATTGACTCCTTGCCGATTCCAAACTTTTGTTCTTATTCTTCCAAAAGCAGCACTCGCAGTGGAAATCCTGTTTTGGTTCTCATAGTCAATATTCACTTCTCTGGTGAGGGTACTACCAAGGTATGTAAAGCTATCAACTGCCTGTAGGCTATGGTGCTGTACAGTAATGTTTTGTTCGTGGTAGGGCTTCCCAATTCGTCATTGGATCGAGGTATTCTACCTCAAGCAATAAAGCTGTCACTGAATGGTTTTATTGTTTAAATTGCTTACAATTTGAAATATAGTTGGGTAAGAAAATGTAACGGTTTTGTAGTTTTTACATTTTATTTATTTTAATGGATAATAATAGTAGTAAATAATTCAATTTTGTCTCGCGCCTTGTATTATCTTCAGAGAAAAATCCTTTTTTTTTCGTTGCAGTAGAACAAAAGTAACCCCACGCAAACCCCCCTAAAAAAGGAAAAAAATGCCCCCTTGGCGAACCGCCCCCTCCCCGTAGTTTTATGCCAATTATGTTGGATGTGGTACATAGTATAAACTTTACTCTGTCCGAGAGATAAGTTCTCAGTCACACTGACAATAATTAATCAATGCCTATTTTCATGCAACCTATCAACAACTGGAACTACTCTGAATGCGTGACTAGATTAGTTTGACATGAATCTCCAATGTAATAGACCCCACAGTTTGAGTGTCGCTCTTGGCTAGAACCACACCCTTATTCACCAGAGAAACCATGTCAACTTACAGAGTGTAGCACTGACAAATGCAAGTATAAATGTTCAGTGTATTTCTCAATAATACGTCCTGATATCACATAAAAGGCTGCGGCCCGGGTGGAAAGAGTCGTGCCTCCGCCAGTAGAATACAGAAAGGCAAACACTTTACAACAACAAAATAATAATTATATTATCATCATCTATACCTTTCCTCACCCTTTCTTTTTTTTTCTTCTGTTTTCATCTCAGACTATTTTCAATCATGCAAACCCTTTCAATGTTGTTACTGCGCCTTTAGCTCCATTAATTTTGCATCTATCTAGTCACACATCCTCGTACATTTTCTACATTCTTTCCTACTTTCTTTTGGTATGTTTCAAGAGAACCAATTCACGAATTAACCAGCATAATCAATCCCGTAACCTGAAATGTCATTAGCGCACTAAGATTGTATTTTGTTGGACCAGTTCCCACTACCCAGCTCGGTTTTGTTCCAGGATATGTGTTGCAGCTATGGACCTACCCGTCTACTCTGATGTCTTCCCATCTATTTTTATACCTCCCCTCTCTTACGCTTCCCAGACACAGTACCTTGCAAGACCTTCTTGGTCAACCGAAAATAAAATAAAATGAGAAACGTACGGCAGAACTCTAATAAAATGACGAACATAAAAATCCTGCCAACTCGCATCATTCCAGTGGTAACGTACGGATGGAAAACGTGGACCACCACAGACATACTTATAAAAAATAATTTGATTGTTTAAAAATAAAATGCTACAGAAGGGAGCTCAAAATACCATGGATAGCGAAAAGGAAAAATGATGATGTCCTAAATGAACTGGATATCGAGGAAAATTGGTTAGTAAACAATATCTTGTCCAGAAAACTTGAGTATTTTGGCCACATCAAACGGCATAAAGGCCTGGAGAGAACGACAGTGGAGGGTATGGGGCCTGTAAATGGAACTGGTTGTATACAGACTCTGCAGAGTCTTCTAAACCAGTATAAAGACGTTATGTTTAAGTTTGGAAGGTGGGGCAGATGCAGACCTATGAGAAGATGGACACAAGACATCACGGAGGTCCTGAAGATGACAGCGACAGAGAAGGGAGCTCTGGCTAGAGATCTTAAGTCTTGCAGATCGGCTGTTTAGAGAGCTACGTTCTGCGAAGGGCATACTACATGATGATGATGAAGTGTTCATGTCTGCTTTGATTGCTTTTGCTGAGATATAAGGAGGGTCAGTAGTTTTACCATCTCTAATGCGCATTATGGCTTTCTTGATTTTCTATTTGTTTGGTTTCTCGCAATTAACTTGCAGCTTCGTTTCTGCTTACTGAATGTCTGGGGGATCTTGCGGAACTGTTCAAAAGTTCTTCGGCATGTTCTGCCCATCTCTTTTATAAAGCCAATTGCTTGCTTATATTTTCCTGTTATTTGTTCTCGTCAGAAGCATAACGGTGTCTCGTGAGGTGTTCCTTTAGCTTTGCAGAGAGGAAGAAGCCACACGGTGCCAGATTGGAGCTGTGCAATGGGTACAATGTCGTCAAACTTGAGACACTTCAATGTAGCCACTTGTTGCCGACTCGTGTGTGGGCAAGCTTTGTCGTGCTGAAGAATTGCGCGCGTCAGCATGGGATGGACCCATCTGGCACATACTGTCCTATACCAAAGCAGGACATGGATAATGTGATGGACTCACTTAATCTTCTTCTTCTTCTTCGTACTCTGTCAGACGTCAACTTTTATTTTTTCGAGTTCAGCGATCATTTTCCCAGTACCGCACGAGCATTCTTCAGTGCCACATATCTTCAATTTATTGAATAGGTGGTACCTCAGTCTATTGTGGCCAGTGCGAAGTCTGAAAACCATGACCTGCTCTCTTCTGTTCAACTGGTAATAGGCATCGTTTTTTGTGTAGCCAGTATGTTATGTTTCCCATTTGGTCATGTATCTAGCTCTAATACGCCTTTTTGACTCTTCGTATGTTACACTAGTATCTGGTCGTGGTAGTCTTGCACCTTCTTTTGCCAGTCTGTCTGCCTCCTCGTTACCTTGGATGTTACAGTGGGATGGGACCCACTGTACCACTACTCTTTTTGGTGCGGACTGCTGGCATAGTTGACAGAGTACTGTTCTTAAATCATTAAGTTCTGTATTTTTCTGGCTTTTTAGTGCTGTGACTACGGTCAGGGCATCTGTAAGCAGGACTATACGGCTTTCATTTCTTTTGCATGTCACCATTTCTTCTACTGCAACCCTCAGTGCCTCTGCCTCCGCTCTGAAATTGCTTGAGTATCTTCCAGTTGCCACTGATAGTGTTGTTTTCCTACCATTTGGTAGGCTCAGGAATACCCCTGTCCCTCCGTTCTATGTTGTGTTTGTTACAGAGCCGTCGGTGTATGCATGGGTCCAGTCCATGCTTGGGTAGTTTTTCGTTATGTACCTCAGGGTTATGTCTCTTCTTTCTTTTTCAGTCTGGCTGTTCTTTTTTCCAATACCTGGTATATTTTCTACCACCTCTGGAAATATATGCTGCCTCCCGGTAGGTTTGCGCACAGTAGGGATGGGCTTTGGTGTTGTTAATGCATTCATAGGGTCTTCGTTCATCTTTGCTTTGGCTATTTCTGCAAAGTTTCTCCGCTTTAGTTTCCCATTTCCAAAATTATTTAGTCGCTTATGCATTGGAGGGTCAGTCAGTCTTCTGAGTTTTTCTGCTTGCTGCTGGGCTTTGCAGTCTCTTCTGTCGGTCATGAATTGCAGATTTGTAATCTTTTCCAGCTCTACAATTGGCGTTGACTTCATGCCTCCTGTTATAACTCTCATGGCTTGGTTTTGGAGTTTGCTAATTTTGTCAAAGTTCGCCTTTGCTGCTGTTGTCCATGCCGCAATGCCATACTCGAGAACTGGTCTCACTCTTCCAGTGTACAGTTTCTTTAGTATACTTTTGTCTGCTCCCCAGCTTGTGCCAGCAAGTTTCCTCATGATTGCCATTCTTTCTCTGGCTCTCATTCGGTTTCTCTCGATCTGACTTTTCCATGTCATGCGCCGATCAAATGTGACTCCCATGTAGTTTGGGTTGTTGTTTGGCCGCAGATATTTGCCGTTTAGACTTATTTTGGTGTTTTGGGGTTTGTTTGAAAGCGAGAATATCGTACATGTTGTTTTTTCCTCATTTATTTTTACCAGCCATGAGTTCGCCCACTCCTCCAGCGATGTTAGGGCCTGCTGCATCCGATTATTTGCTATGGTGAGATTCTTTTCAGAGGTCCACATAGCCAAATCGTCTGCAAACATGGAGCTATGGACTCTTCTTAGTATATTCTCTGCGATGTTATTTATATACACCAGGAAGAGTGTGGGTGACAGTACTCCTCCCCGGGGTACTCCCTGCTCGAGTGTCACCTTTTTGCTCATCTACCCTTGAATTTGAACTCTGGCTGTTCTGTTTTTGAGGTAGTGGCTGATCCATCTGTACATTTTCCCACAAACTTCACTTCTTCGTAGCTTGAATAAGTCCCTTTTTCCAGACCTTGTCAAGTGCCTTTTCTAAATCCACCCACACCGCTACTGTATGCTTTTTCTCCCGGTAAGCATCCTCTATTTCCTGTGCTATGAGAGTGATCTGATCCTCAGTGGATCTGTGCTGTCTAAAACCTGCTTGCTGTGGAATTAGTATGTGTTTTTCTTCCAGATGCCACATCAGTCTGGTGTTTGTCATACGCTCCATCAGTTTTCCTACACAGCTCAGTAGACTGATAGGCCTGTATCCATTTGGATCTGTTCTATCTTTTTCTTTCTTTGGTACTGGTATAAGTACAGCGTCTTTCCATGAATGATGTACAATTCCCCTTTTCCAGCTTCCGTTCAGGACTGATAGTAACTTTCTCTTTGCTGTTTGGCCCAGCCCCATCGGCATTTCGTTTCTGACGCCATCTTTTCCGGGCGATTTATTTTTCTTTAGAGTTCTCATGGCCTTTTTCATTTCATTCATTGGACTCACTTAATCAAAACCATACGCATTGCGGTGACATCTTTCTGCTTGATACGGCGATTGACCGCGAGCTTGATGCAGTACATCCACAGCTGTGATCGTTCGTCCGCTGCAAGCCTTGTCATGCAGGTTCGGCGTTGCTGAATTATCGCGATTTACAGTTCGAGCCTACCTCCTGACAGTACTGGCATGCACACAGACGTTACCACATGCCTCAGTCATTTTTCGATACATGTCGATGGGCACACAACTTTTCGCAATCAGTATTTCAATCACAGCGAGTTGCTTCAATTGTATTCCCATGTAGGCTGCCATTTTAATGTCTGCTGTGCGAAAGCATCACGTTCCAGGTGCATGCCCCTATAGTCACTATATATCATTACATGCCCCTATAGTCACTTCATGCCACTACATGCCTCTATAATCACTCTATGCCCCTACATACTTCTATAGCCACTACATGCCCCTATAGTCACACCATGCCCATATAGTCACATCATGCCAGTAGTCACTCTATTCCACTACATGCCCCTATAGTCACTTCATACCACTACATGCCCCTGTAGTCACTTCATGCCACTACATGTCCCTATAGTCACAACATGCCCCTATAGTCACACCATGCCCATATAGTCACATCATGCCAGTAGTCACTCTATTCCACTATATGTCCCTATAGTCACTTCATGCCACTACATGTCCCTATAGTCACTCCATTAGAGATTATTTTTACATAGGAGTCACCTGGCTCTGAACACTGTTGTCATGGTTATGGCGCTGGAGATCACACTTTTCAAATCGCATCGTAGTTTGTGTTGTTATCCATGCTCTGTGTTGACTTTCTCAATTTTGGTCCTTACTGGAAACACATAAGAGTAAGACCCAGAGCTGTGAGATAAGTTGTGTGAAGAGTGCAGATGGAAAGACAATCCGTGACCAAAACCGCAGCCCTACACTGGGGCAGACGGTGTAGACAAGCCCAGTTAGTGCCTACATTGACTCCCAACATATCAAGTGGTTTGGTCATTTAGTCAGAATGCATTATGAACAACCTGCATTAAGAGCATATCATTTGCAGGTCTAAGGTCCACGAGCAAGGAACAGACCGCGATGTCGGTGGATCGAAGGTGTCTCTGACACTCTCAGGAAGCTACGCCTAACGACACCACACGCATTGGCCTACTTTCCCTCTCACTTGGCGATAACAAGAAATCTACGCATCCCGCCTCTCAGCGACGACATATGGTAAGGACAGTGGGACAAAAGAAGAAATTGCAACACATGATACCTACTTGATATTGTGACTATCTTGTATGTCCTTGTTCCAGAGGGATCACACATTGAATTATTGAATGTCGTTATATTTTATTGTGTAACTTTTATGATCTTTATTCTTACTCCGCGACTCCATCTCAGCTATTCGTGTCCTAGTCTTAAACCCCGATGACCCCACCGTAACCAAAGTCAAAACAAATGTTTAAAAGAAAACATTTATATAAATGGTAACGAAAGGTGAAATATAGTAGTACCGCAGGCCCGGATGGCATTCCCCCACAACTGTTGAAATGCGCATTAGATCCAATGTGCATAACCGTGCACCAATTATTTACTAGGAAGGGTTAAAGACCGCGAATGGAATGTTTCAGCTACATGCCTATTATATTTATGACTTTCCCCGGTACGGTATTTGTCCACAGCTATGTCTCTCCAGGTTCAACTTCTGCTAAAGACGATTAACACCCACACTATTTAAATGTCACCGTCTGTCGCTTCACCATCGATGCACTTCATCTCCTCACGGAAACACAGTGGGACTTCAATCACTCCATCCACGCTGCTTCTGTTGACTTCAAAGCCTGTTTTGATTCTGTGGACATATTTGCTGTGTGGAAGCCCTTGAGATGTGTGGGAGTCCCCGAGACCTCAATGAAGTTATTATAGCTCCACTGCAACACTAGCGCAAGAGTATTCCTCATTCAGGGTCTGACTGGCACATTCTCAACACCATCTGGCGTCCACCAGCGATGCATCATCACAATATCGTTGTTCTGCAGTGCTATGGATTGGATCCTTGCACATATGGAAACATACAATCCTGGAATCTCTGTCGGACACTTGCGTTTGACCGACCTCGATTTCACAGACGACGTCCTCATACGAAATTCAGATTGTCAGACCTTGACAGGCCTCCTGCAGCACTTAGAAAAATCAACTTCACATATGGGATTGCACGTTTCCTTGACGAAAACCAATACTTCAAAGTCTTGGCAGCGGTTCGCCCGCAGGAGGGTATTACATGTTTGCGGAAATTACGTTATTCTCATCGCGGACTTCATCTAACTCGGCAGCATACTGAAGTCTGATGCACGCTGTGGCCCAGAAATCGCTCGGAGGAACGATATTGCGGCATTATCTATGAACTCTGTGCACGAAATCTAGTCCCAGCAGCGTGTCGCCTAGAAACCAAGCTGCGCCTAAATATATTGTGTCGTTCCAGTCCTCTTTTTGTTGCTCCGAAGCCTGAACGTTCTTACAGGGAGATCAGAAGCGGGTTTAAGTCTTCCATATGCGCAAATAAAGTCGTATCCTTAAAGTCTGCTGGCAATGGGTCAGTTATGGGGTCAGAGAATAGTGAAAGCAGTAGCGGCAATGCAAAAATAAAAATAATAAAACAAATACAGGCATTGTGAAAATAAATTTAAATGTTTTCATGCAAATGTGCGTGGTAAATAAAAGACACGAATTTGAGTATATGAAGAAGCAGAAAAACCAGATATAATAGGATTAATATAATCTTGAACAACTGAGAACATTGGGGATAGTGTACTTGAAATAGAGAGAAATAATACGTTTAAGGAAAGATAGGGTAACTGGTTGTAAGGTAAAGGGAGAGGGCGTTTCATTTTACTGTACTAATTCAGTTAATCTAACTATCAGAGAAGATATGTCATCTGGCAATAAAAATGAAAGGGTATGGGGCGGCATGAGTCAGCACTGACGGCCTCTCCCATTACCTATCAGACCTGAGACTATGCTAGTGTATAACTTAGTAGATGAAGTACTATATAACGAGAATTGAATTCTTAAAACCTTACCAAAAACCCATCTGTAAAAATGTGTCTCCCATTAGAGAATGCGCATGCACCCTCTGGGGTAGGAAGGACACCCCCCCCCCCCCCTGTGCTGAACAGACTTGAGAAAAGAGAACCTGCATTCTCCACACGAGGACAATCGTTAAGGCACAGTGACCAAGGACGAGACGAACCAATTGTCTGGAACTTGTGGTCACAGGTCTAGAGTCTAGGAGAACTCAGCCTAACCAACATTCAATTGGTGGTGGTCACTGGTCTAGAGTCTAGGAGAACTCGGCCTAACAAACAGACAATTGGTGGTGGTCACTGGTCTAGAGTCTAGGAGAACTCGGCCTAACCAGTAGACAATTGGTGGTGGTCTAGAGTCTAAGAGAACTCGGCCTAACCAGTAGACAATTGGTGGTGGTCTAGAGTCTAGGAGAACTCGGCCTAACCAGTAGACAATTGGTGGTGGTCTAGAGTCTAAGAGAATTCGGCCTAACCAGTAGACAATTGGTGGTGGTCTAGAGTCTAAGAGAACTCGGCCTAACCAGTAGACAATTGGTGGTGGTCTAGAGTCTAAGAGAACTCGGCCTAACCAGTAAACAATTGGTGTTGGTCTAGAGTCTAAGAGAACTCGGCCTAACCAGTAGACAATTGGTAGTGGTCTAAAGTTTAGGAGAACTCGACCTAACCAGTAGACAATTGGTAGTGGTCTAGAGTTTAGGAGAACTCGACCTAACCAGTAGACAATTGGTGGTGGTCTAGAGTCTAAGAGAACTCGGCCTAACTAGTAGACAATTGGTGGTGGTCTAGAGTCTAGGAGAACTCGGCCTAACCAATAGACAATTGGTGGTGGTCTAGAGTCTAAGAGAACTCGGCCTAACCAGTAGACAATTGGTGGTGGTCTAGAGTCTAGGAGAACTCGGCCTAACCAGTAGACAATTGGTGGCGAGGAATGAGAACAGTGAACACTACCGTGGCTTCGGTACCCATGGAGCGTTGCTAATGTACCCCCTCAATTACTTAATGTCAGGACAGTACATTTCTGGCTTCTGCCTGGGATGGGAAGATAATCCACAGACTCACCAGCCCGACAATGTCAAAATATGGGAAGGGCAAAATTTAAAAGGTTTACAAACGAGCTCGGAAGTTGCCTCTATCATCAAGGTCTGCGATTGGCAGTTTGTGACTAGGCTGCAATGAGTTAAAAATTACTACGGAAAACAAACATAAACATAATAACACGAGAACACCTAGAAGGAAGCACGTACGGAATCAAGATAACAAACTTTCATTTAATGTTCTGAAGTAAAAAAATGTAATAGACCCCACTGTTAGCCCTGGCCGTTATTCTAACTCAGAACATTCTCACACTCATCCACATCATCATGACCACACACTTCAAATAATATAGCACACATCAGATGGCATATTTATTACATAATATTCATATCATAAAAGTGAGTAGTGGAATTACAAACACAATTCAATACATATCATCTTAACTAATTATTCCTATGTTATAAATAAGTTAATATAAATATTAAATAAAGCGGAAATTTTAAGCATAAGCTATTGATAGAATTCCCAACTATCTAAACCCAGACTCTATTGCCTTGCAATTACATCACACACACCTCGCCTTAACTGCGTCCTCAACACACCTTATCAAATACTCTTCCTCACTCAAATCCCCTCAGGCGAGCGATCATACCTCGTTCACATTGTGTCCTGCTTACAACACAAAGTTCAGATTATCACTTAATAAAAAACTCACACACCTATTTGAGCGATCCTGTTCTATCACTAACATTCGTGCAACAGTCTATCAATCGCTCCTCTATCTAAGTCGGTGAGTTAAATATGCTATCTAAATGCAGTCTCTCTCTGTCTCTCTCTCTCTCTCTCTCTCTCTCTCGCTCTCATCTCTCTATCCATCCTCTTCATCCAGCCTCCTGAGCTAAACTTTGTCTCGAGTTATATACACTAAAGCAAAGTCAGAGCTTGACCAATGGATCTCAGGGGATGGCTATATTCAGTCTTATTGGAACGAAACACGTTGCACACCTGTCACTCATTCTCTCGCAGTAAGCCCCGCTGCCAATCCGTCTGTCAATCATTCTCTCCCTACCCAAATCGGAAGACCATTGGTCAGTTTCTACCTGTCTACATTCCTTGCCCCAACTCTGTTCTCCTTTGTTGAGACGGTGAGTGACCTTGACACGCATTCAGGTACCTTTGTTATCAGCAACCATATCACCCCTGTCCTAAACTCCCTTTGCTTCGGCGGGAACTGTTGCATTACCTCCCTAAACTACAGACCGAAACATGGATGGTCATGTTTTTCATCTGCCAAATGACCACCATTTTCATCTCCACTATCCAAAATATAAACACCACTCCTGTTTACAACTCCACTCAAATTGAAACATGCATAAAAAAAAACCAATGTTACACCATTTTCGTCTCCACTATCCATATTGTAAAAACCACTCCTGTTTACAACTTCACTCACATCGTACATGCATAAAAGACATGTCATTTGATACATACAAACTTTTTGTAATACATACATAATCAATATAAGTAGAAGGAAAACACTGTGGCTGGTCGTTTTTACAACACAAGCCACCACTTTTAATCGTTTTACAGCCCCAAAAAACCAATTCTGTCCCTGCAGGACCTTTAGCTCATCAAAACAGAAACACTTTAAGGAATTCTCCTTACTCATTGATGTCAACATACTTCGCCCTGTATCCCGTGCATTCGTCTAAGGACACCAACCTTCATTGTTACCGTCGAACAGTTCAGGTCAATTTTCCCAGGTGTACTCATTACACACCTCTCCTTACGACTCATGGCCGACGCCTCCCTTCATACTAACTCCTGTGAGGCAACGAACTTACGTGGGTTATTCTCGGGCTAGTTATCACTGTCTCTCTTGACAGCTATCTCATCTCAGAGAAAACAGCAAAATTCTGTATGTTTCCCACAAAAACGATTTTTGACAACATATGTCATAGTCAATATTACAACTTCTGAAGTTATTCAGCTTTTGATCAACGTAGTCTTTTCTGCAAAGACTCCACATACATGTGATAAAATATACACACAAGTCAATAAGTCTGTTATGACGCATCTCCATTTAAGTTAGCCAGCTGAGTGTCCCACATGCTAGTTCTTGTTCTGGAACTCGTGGTAACCTCTGTTTGCAGAGGCCTACAGTCTGAATGAGATACACTTCTCTGTAGATCAGTACCTAGATAACTGTATCAAATCTGTAACCATGCTTACACAACAAAGCAACAACAAATTAAATGTCAGACCAAAAACCAAATAGAAATGTCAAAATATTTGCACGCATACTCATGACATCAATATTTCAGTCAGCAAGTATCACACTTTGATACTGTCAGGATATGTAATAATGTTTAAACAAACCAAACAACCCATTAAAAAAATACAAATCATACCATTGTCAAACCCAAACAAACAAATACAAATGTCAAAATATTTGCACACATACACATGACTTTGTGCTATCCACCTTTCACTCCTGCTAGTACCCCACTTATTAGTACCTATTAATACCCCTTTCAGTAGATACTAAACTATGACTAAAAAAATACAAGTCATACCATTGTCAATAGCCAAACAAATACAAATGTCAAAATATGTGCACACATACACATGACCATGTGCTATCCACCTTTCACTCCTGCTAGTGCCCCTTCACTGTAAGTACATGCTGTTTATACGATGTGCATGGTGCTGATTGATACATGACCTCGGTTTTCTGTGTGCTAATTGTCAAGCCAAAGTTGTCACAAGCAGCAAAGAACCGGTTCATACCCTCCTTAATTTTCCGTTCTGAGCTATTGTTCAGAGCCCAGTCATCCGCTAACATCATCAAGAGTCGTGTCGTGCATCACCTTAGTCTTCGCCTTCAGTCTGCGTAGAATGTGGTACTTTATTGCTATGCTATACTTGGTATTCTTGAAGGCGTCCGTCAGCATAGCTGGAAACATCTTACTAAACAGTGTCGAAGCAAGTACATATCCTTGTTTCCCGCCGTTGTTGATCTCGAATGGTGAAGAGGTATATCCTCTGTCAAGTACACATGCGCGCATGCCCTCGTGGAGCTGTTTCGCCAGTTACAAATTTGCTAATACAGCGAAATTTAGACATGATCTGCCATAACCCACCTATGCTGACCGTATCAAATGCCTTTGTGAGGTCAACGAACGAAAAATAAAGCTCGCGGTTATGTTCTAGACATTTATCCTGTACATGACGCGCTGCAAATATCATTTCCAGTTCTTAGACCAACTCTAAATGCACACTGACTTTCCGGGAGGTGATGGTCTAGCTCAAGATTTTTTATTAGGCTGTTTGGCAGCACGCGCGCCAGGATTTTTCCGGCAATAGACAGCAGTGAAATTCCGCGGTGGTTATCACACTTCTGACGATTGCCTTTTCGCTTGTAGACATGCACTTTCGACGCAACCTTCATTTTTTGTGGGACTATTCCTTCAGCCCACGTGGAGCAGAAAATTTAAGTGAGCCTTTTGGTGAGACATGTTCCTGCTGCTGTATACACTCCTGCTGGTATTGCGTCAGCCCCAAGGGCTTGTCCAGGAGAAAGAGATTTGATGGCTACTTCATCCTCAGCTATGATATCATCCATGGCCGTGTTCATTTCTACCTGGTGCATGCGTTGGGTGATCTCTTCATCTATGGTTGATGGACTGTTAAGAACGTTGCAGAAATGTTCTGCCCACCTATCGAGGATCTGAGCTTTCTCTGTTATCAGCAAATCCATCGGCGTTGCGAACTGGAGAGTTATCAGAAGACTGTGGACCATATAGGGATTTCAGCGCCGAATAGGACCCTTTAATGTCATGGCGCAGAGCAAACGCCTCTATATCCTCTGCCTGTCTGCGTAGCCAGAAATCTTGTAACTCCCTGAGTCTATTTTGAACTGTTCTTCGAGCAGTAGAGCCATGAAGAGCCATGTGCACTTGACGCTTTGCGTCGAGAAGAATCTTAATTTCGTTTTCATTTTCGTCGAACCAGTTTTTGTGTTTTCGTGTGGATGGACCAAGGTGTTTTAGCGCTGTAGAGTAAACAGTGTCCCTTAGGGTCGCCCAGTTCTGATTTTCAACATTTAGTCTCCCCGGTGCTTTTGATCCATGAGAATGCCTCTATATGCATATAGTTATTGGATCATCTTCATCGCACTCTGGACAAGTCCATACGCGCTCAGATCTCATCCTCAGTATGTCTGCCAGCAAGTGATGACTGTCCATTCCGGTCCTGTGCTGGTTAACGAGACGTCTTTGGATCCCCGTGTGGTGTTCATTTCTCGCCGCCCCTCGTCTCACATCCAATTCAACCAGTCACTTCAAGGACGTAGAGACTGAATCAATTTCCGAATTTTTGCTTTAACAGTAGATTTCCTTACTAGCGTTTAGTACATCGGCTCAGTCCATTGATCTCCCTCCCTCCACTATAGCTGTACTCGTCAAGCTATCGGTTCAGTCCATTGATCTCCCTCCCTCCACTATAGCTGTACTAGCCAACCTATCAGCTCGGTCCATTGATCTCCCGCCCTCCACTATAGCTGTACTCGCCAACCTATCGGCTCAGTCCATTGATCTCCCGCCCTCCACTATAGCTGTACTCGCCAACCTATCAGCTCGGTCCATTGATCTCCCGCTCTCCACTATAGCTGTACTCGCCAACCTATCGGCTCAGTCCATTGATCTCCCGCCCTCCACTATAGCTGTACTCGCCAACCTATCAGCTCGGTCCATTGATCTCCCGCCCTCCACTATAGCTGTACTCGCCAACCTATCAGCTCGCTCCATTAATCTCCCGCCCTCCACTATAACTGTACTCGCCAACCTATCTCCCGCCCACCACTATAGCTGTACTCGCCAACCTATCCGTGCTCTCGTTCCCTTCGACACCTGCATGTCCCGGAACGAGTATGAAGGTGACTCTCTGCAATCTTGACCCCCCCCCCCCCCCGCCTGCCGACTCCAACCACTGGCGCTGATTTCACCATTCTGAGCATCCTAATTGAATCAATGAGGATGCACACATGTGTGCCACTCACTGATTCAAGCCAGACCATCACCTTCGTAACAGCCATGATCTCCATGGTCAGATTGCTTGTGGTCACCGCAAAAACCCCACACTCCTCCTTGATGGTTTTTCCACCCTCCTGAGCCGTAAAGGCCCATGCGCTTCTCAACCCACTGATGACGATCCATCCGTGTAGAAAATGACGTCATCCTCCGTGGAATTTTTACTGATCAAAACGTAAACCTCAGAAAGCAAATCAGCCAGATTCATCTGGACACTCGCTCTGTCAAGTGGGATAATCACACGGAAAGTCTGCAGGAAATTTTCATCTAATGCCATCCCATTCTTCGCCATGCGTTATGTCACCCAACGTACATGCCTTTTGCACAACATCCTCAGCTTGACTCTTTCATGATTGTTCCCTTACAAGTCTTGTGCCTTTCGTCTTCTGTAACTCTTCATGCAACGGACGCCCTTCGTTCGCGCTGGTAAGCTCAAGGTTGACACATCTGCCGCCTAAACCCAACAGTTGGCAGGTCCAACAGAAACCTCATGGTTGACACATCTGCCGCCTAAACCCAACAGTTGGCAGGTCCAACAGAAACCTCATGGCTGTTATGGCCGTATCTTTTGTACAACCAAGAAACATTCTCATTGCTCCATTGTGAATCTTAACTAGTCTTTCCAGCTGCATTTTGCTGAGCATGAGAATTGTCAGGACATATTCTATTATGGAAAGAACCAACACCTGAGATAAGAGCAATAAGAGTATCTGTTTGTAGTGAACCGCAGCCATCAGCCTCATCGCCGCCAGACCTTTATGGGCTTGGATAATGATGTGATCGACATGTTCCTTGAACCGCAGGTTCTTTCCGTCTTGTCAGACGATAGTATTTGATCTTTGAAAAAAAGGGATGTAACTACGAAAGTGACTCGTAAGACCAATACGAGCAGAGAATCTTCTTCCACAGTGTGTGCAAAGAAAATCAGGACCGTTTGCGGTATCGCATGGTGTGGCGTGTCTTCTCAAACGTTGGGTCTTAAGCATAACCTCAATGATTTTCTCCTTTGTCTATATTCCATGTTTAATCATGCCCCTCCGTTTATTACGACCCAAGGTGTCCTGTTCCCATAATTTCAAATCGATGCCCGCATTATTCATATCACGTTTTCATACATCCTTGTACCGAAGTAGTGGCCGACCACGAGACCTCTTCCCCAATTGTAATTTCCCACAGAGAAGATATTCTGGTATTCTGTCATCATCATTCCTTCGAGTGTGTCCAAGCCATCGACGCTTTTGAAGACTAAGCATGGAAATTGTTGTGACAGTGCCTGTTCTCTCCAACACCTCTGCGTTGGTGATCTTGTCTTGCAACCAAATCCCCGGGATTCTGCGCAGGCCCCTCATGTGATAGCTGTTTATCCGTCTCTCCTGGTGCATGTAGGTCCCACTGCCATAAAGAAGGGTGCCGTGGACACAAGCCTGGTAAACAAGTGATTTTGTTTTAGCAGTGAGCTTCTTGTTCTCTCAGACCCTTTTTAATAATCTGCTCATTGCTGCTGCTGCCTTGCCTATCCACATATTGATATCTTGGTCCAGGGATAGTTTATTTTGGACTGAGGATCCCAAGTATATAAAATTATCTACTACCGCTAGATCCTCATCATTTATGGAAATTCCGGAAGGAACCAACCACTGAGACATCTGTTGCCGATCTACGATTGAACAAGACATGGTCAATTTCATGATGATGAAGTCCACTGGGTCCCACATGTGTGGACCTATTGGGGATGGGCTTCTGAAAAAATCTGTTACATTGGAACAGTCGATTTGTTTCGCAGGAAGGGGCCAATCTGTCGCATGCATCGTTCCTTGCTTCTCCAGAGTGTGGTCCCACATAGGTTTCATCATGTAGGCATGGTCCTATTCTAGCATTGAAGTCCTTGATAATGATATTGAAGTACTTGTGGCCTCGCCGGAGAACATCATGGAGGTTGTTGTAGAAATAAATATGTTCTTTTTCGTCTTTGTTTGCTTTTGGTGCATACACCTGGTTGGTTGTAGCAGTACGGCGTTTTGAGATGGTAATGTCCACACACACACACATACACATACACACACACACGCACACACACACACATACACACACATACATAGACACACACACACACACGCACACAAACACACTATGAAGGAGTGCTTACCACCCACTTGACTTCCATGGTCCAAGACAGGGTCTGTTGGGAAGACGAAGTTGGGACCCACAGCTACGCCGAGGAACGGGTCATCCCGATCAAGTTTAATATAGACACTTCACTGAATTCACTGGGGATCAATATGCTGAGCAGCACTTGAGGTACAGAGGTCAGCGACCCATAGCTGACTGCTAGCGTCAGAGGCAACGAATCGGAGCTACCAAGAACCTTCTACACCTCCACGGGGCGATCCCGGATAATAGGCTGCAACAGAGCATGCTGGCTAAGGAAAAAGGATCAAAGATGGAAGGCTAAGCCAGTACTAAGAAAAATGTCTGCTGTCAAAGAAGGATGTGTCGGACAGAAAGGTGCATATATCGTACTCAAGCTGTAAACTAGCGACACAACGTATTCAATTATTTGGACTATATCCTGCTACTAAGAGACCCTTACGAGGCTTGGTAGTGGGAGATTGAGAACGGAATTAGAATAGGTAGAAGAAGAGGAAAAGAAGAAGAAGAAGAAGAAGAAGAAGAAGAAGAAGAAGAAGAAGAAGAAGAGGAGGAATTCACTGCATATGGTCTATGAATATAATTAAATAATTTCCACATATTGGGGCAACATGTAACTCGAATGTTAATATTCCTCCTAGTAAGACAACAACGTTAACGGCTGCACGTTTTCAATATTGTTATGTTTTGTTAAATTTCATTTCTTTAGTACTAGATTGTGTGTGATTTTAGCGAGACATGCACTTTCAACCAAAGACAAAGACTTGTTAGCTATATTTTCTTCTGCCCTCTTATGTGGGTAGTTTCCTCTGGAAAGCGCAAATGTTGTTTGTGTGTCATCTATGGTACTGTTCATATGTTCACTCGCTGATTCCATAATATTAGTTTAGCCCGATTAACCTGTACACTGCGACAGCAATCTGGTACCTCGAGGTAAAAATAGACGGCGGGGTCAGAAAGACTCCCTTGCTGTACTCAACAACATCAGAGAAACCTCTGGGGGAAGGGCTTATCATGCACTGGCCTTCCGTGGCCCAAGACACGGTCTGCTCGGGACAAAGTTGGGACTCGTAGCTACGCTGAGCAACGGGTCATCAAGATCAAGGTCAAGAACCTATCATTATCTTGGACTACCTCTTGACCTGAAGCTCTGCTGTCTCGTACAGACTTGTGCAGCGTGTAGGTTTGACGGCATTATTGTCAATGGCCTACGTTTGTCATTTCATCCTGTCTATCTATCTATGCCACGGATGGCAACGTTCCCACTTTCTCTCAGGTTTCTTTGTTTTTTTGCTCTCTTTTATCTAGTGACCTAGACCGCTTTTTTGTTGTTGTTGCAAGCTTCCAATTTCACATGTGATCGTTCGTGCCTTGTTCTGGGTTCATATCTGTCGCTGATAACAGAGTGTTGTATGAATATACTGTTGATAATGTGTGTTGCTGTCTCCATTGTAATTAGTATTTATGATAGCTGGTATATTATCGTATTTGTGTTTCAAGTTATAGCTTATATCTCCCTATCTATCCATTCTGCCGTCGTCCAACTCCAAATATATTATTTCTTTAACCTCACAAAGTTCCACGTTTCTGACCTTGGTGTGTAATGAATGACCTCTTTGTTCTGCCGACTTTCATTACCTTTATTTTTTATGTCTTTATTTTCGTATAATACTTTTCGCATGCTTCTATTATGTGGTTCGTTATTTCAAAGATTATTATGTTTGCCAAAATGCGTTTTTAAACACTCTCACGTCGATATAGCTGTCGACGTAGATACGTTGTTTAACAGTTTCATTATTTCTTTATGATACAACCTGTCTTCTTCTTCTTCTTCTTCTTCTTCTTCTACTTCTTCTTCTTCTTCTTCTTCTTCGTTCGTTCATTCTCAATCTCCCACTACTAAACTCTGAAAGAGTTTAAGTAGCAGAATGTAGTCTAGAGAACGGAATGCGCTGTGTCGTAGTTTACAGCTTGGCTGCGATATTTGCACATTTCGGTCCAACACATCCGACTTCAGCAAGGATTTTTTGAGTACCGGGTTAGCATTCCCTCTTCGATTCCTTCTCCTTAGCCAGTCTGCCCTGCTGCAGCCTGTTATCCAGGATCACCGCGTGGAGGTGTAGAAGAGTCTTGGCAGCTATGGTTCGCTGGCCCTGACGCTAGCAGTCAGCTATGGGTCACTGACCACTGCAGTTCATGCGCTGCTCAGCATCTTGATCCCCAACCTGTCTAGCTACTTATTGTATTATATTAAGTAAAAGTGAATGTACTTTTATTTTCGTTAGATGTCAATTACGCAAAACAAATCAAAACGTTTGCTAGTAATAAGGTATTGTACACTGACATTTTTACATAATGCGCCTGAGACAAAGTTAACATAATTTTTTTCTTTAAATACTAGGGATTCAGAAAGGTGAAGATGCATGATTGAATAGACTACATGGGGTGGCCTTTTTAACAAAATGAAAACGATACTATTTAAAAAATTGTATGTAAAAGTCATGTGGACAAATATAATTTGTATTACACTTTTGCCCTAAAAATGAGAATCTGGAATTGAGGTCATCCTATTCCGGCACCGAAATCAGGATTGCCAGATTGGCCTTTTTTACGGCCAAATTTTACAAATCTGGCCTTTTTAAAAAACGTTTGGTGTAGACTTTTTGTTTGGTTTTTTGGTCTTTTTCTGGTTTTATTTCAGATCGCTTGGCGTCAGTAAATTTGCTTCTACTTTTTTTGCTGGGTTAAAAAAAATATATAAAATCGTTTGCATTGAAATCAAAGAAAACATTTATAAATGAAGCTGCAACACTTTAACGCTATTTTCCCCCATTGGGCACTATCCAGTGCAAATCTGGTGGAAATAGTATGTAACAAAATCTGGTCACCACTGTATTTAAGCTTCAAGATAATCAAGACAAGAACAATTTCGATTTGATACATTATACTAGTTAGTTCTGTCTGTAATCTTTAACCATTTGAGTTTTCAATTAGTAGTTTTCGATTTTGTGATTGTTAAATACATCGTTTTTAATCTTCCACTATGTCATCGCAGAAATGGAAATCCTCTTATGATAGCAAACAACAGCAATTGGAAAAAAAGCATTTGTTTGGATTAAAAAAAGGTTGTTGATGCGCCGGAGGAAGCTTATTGTAAATTGTGTCAACGCACCAGTGTTACAAAAGTTTGGAACCTCACAAATCATGGAATAAAACGGGAAAATACGGGATGAAAACCCAATCAAAAGGTCAGAGTGAACTTAAAGGAAAGAAGACATCTAGGCAAACTCACAATGTTGTGGGCATGATATGCTATTGTGCAAATCCGTTCCGTTGACAACGTGATGGAGCATGCTGGGACAAGTAAAGTTACACAGAACTATTCGCACCCATCCACAACCCCGACTAACAGTATACTCAACTGAAAGGACTGGTTGAACGAAAAGAGAAAAGGTTTCATCACTCATAATAGACAAACAATACGCATAACTAAATCTTCATGGTTAATAAAGAACATTATCTCGCATTTCCTGAAATACGATCTGATTGATGACTGAAAGGGAAAAAGTAAGTTATTATGAATCTACGATAGATTAATCTACGGACATTTCAACACAAAAACATGTGTATTTTGCTTCATTTTCTAAATTATAGAACACAATAAATTTCGACTGGATTTCTAGATTCAATTCCGGTATAAGAGACTACGGGAGAAAACAATATTCAGTTCGATTGAGGAGGAAATTGCAAAATTCTGTCAGTCTTAGAAACTGCACATGGTTTGCTTCGGATGGTGCGTCAAACATGGTTGAGTGTAACAACTCGGTGTGGTCGAGATTGAAAGATGTGTCCAGTGGATTCCAGCTCATCGCGGCATACTTTGGAATGAATAGGTGGACAGACTGACCAGCGAGGGAAGACAAAGAGAACAATTCACCCACCCAGTGGCACTGCCAGAAGTCAAGGCAAACATAAAAAAAATATATATAAACAACAGTGGATAGAGAAAACAAACAGTAAATACCCACAGGACCCAATCAATAGACTGAATAGGAAACAGTATACCACAATTTTCCGCCTCAGAACAGGTCATTGCTGACTTAATGCACACATGCATAAAATGAAAGCAGCGCAGATTGCACAATACACATGTCAGAGAGGAGCCCAGACTCCAGAACACATCCTGCAAACATGTCCACTGCACCAAGACTCCCGTGAGAAGACCTGGCCCGAGGAAAGAAACATACAAGACAAACTGTGGGGAACCATTGAGGACCTGCGACTGACGTGTCACTTCATGGAGGCAGCCCATCTGGTGGCATAAAACGAGTATACGAAAAGAAGAAAATGTATCTGTAACTTTTGCGTTGCGCATTCAACATGCAATATCAATGCTACCATCAAATATCGGATTTTATTGTCAGATACCTTACTGGTCTCGACATAGCGAGTTAAGACGGGGATTTTATAAAGATTTTCTTAAAGTAATCAACACAGCTACAGAATCTGAGCCTGCTCGAACTTCCCCTCTTCCCTTTGAAAAGCCTTCATGTACTAGGTGGCTTGTGCGAGGAAAGGCAATTCATACATGTGAGGAACTGAAAGCTTATTTTAGCATTGCTGAGCTAGTCCAAACAAAGATGGACACAAGATTAAAATCCTGATTGTTAAAGGGAATGTTGTCAGACTATAAAAACTACTTGTATTTTTGTGTGTGCGACGTTTGTTATTCAGGAATTGGATTTGTTTCAACCAAACAAAAAAATTTGATTGGCCTTTTTATTTGGCTTTTTTGAAAACTTTGTTTGACCTTTTTGGCAGAACTTTTTCTCAGAACTTTGATCTGGCAACCCTGAAAGCTAATGCGCAATATGCCGAGTAGAATATACTGTTATTTTTTTAATGCAAAAAACGTTCATAGAAAATATAAAGTGAAAAGTAATAAATAATTCTTTTTATATTTGAATACGATATAGAAAATAAGAGTAATAGTATTATTCAACTTCCAATATTTTAACTTAAAGCACAAGCATGTTTGAATTTAGTGTCAGAAATGTTCTTCTTTTTGTCCGAAATCTGGTAGTAGTAATTATGGTACATGATGATACATTGTTTACTAGCCACGGGCGCTATTGATGTGTTTTCATGATGGATAATTAACTTTAACTACCATGGACGTTCGTAACTCAGTCGTAAAGTAACCAGGTAACTTAAAGTAGTGTCAATAATAAAATATGTGGTTTTCACTGTGCCGACAAAGCGTATTGACTTGCACACCACTAACCTGCAGACCTGGACCACAACGCTGGCTAGCTCACGTTTTTACGAATAGAACTGGCAAATTACTAAATGTAGTAATTAGAAATGAATAACCGGTAACTTAAATAACGACATTCTGGTTTTTATAAGTATTTTGAATTTAAGCATATACTGATCGTTTTAAATTGTTGTGTGTGTGGAGATAGACTCACAGTACACTGTAGATCATTTAGTGATTTAGTATCAAGTTTTCAGTCAGTAGAGACAGACTGAGACAGAGTCCAGAGTAGAGTTCACTCATATTGATATTCTGTTCTCATCTGACTAGGTACAACATTAGTACTATTCAGAGTAATAAGATCGAAGCTAATTCATAACCACGAAATCAATTTACAAAGAACATTATTGTATTAGCTTTATTTTATTATTTGCAATGAATAACAATGGGCGATGCGATAGCAACGGGCAAATAAATAAGAACTTTCTGAACAAACTTAATTTAAATTAATTAGCCTCTAGTCTACTTAGTAAGTACTTACATATATAAAGTAAAGTTAAATTGTCTTAAACCATTATAGTAATAATAGTATGACTTTATACTACGTATCATTGTATGATCGTAGACATATCACAGTCTACATTTTTGTAAATTTGATGATTTTTGGTTAGCTTCTTTCTTCTCTTGTACTACTAGATCTTCAAAAATCATGCCTAAAACGTTGGCAACATACCACTGCACACCTGTCAAAGAACTTATAATATAATATTTATAATGGCTAAATAAATACTAGTGTGGCGATTGTAATTGTAAGAAGTTACGTTTTATAAACTAACTGCAAAGGACACGCTATTTTAGTATTTACATTAAGATCTATAGTATATTAATGATTGATACATACAGTAGGGCAGGATCACTACTAAAAAAAAATAAACTGTCACTATGGTGTTTAGTTTATTCCACTGGAGGATTTATAAGTTTAAAGAATACAAGATGTTTGCCTCTGCAGTCGCCCCATATTGTGCAGACTAGCTTGTTTTGTTATTGTGGTTTAGATAACGAAAAAACCTACACCTTGTTGAGGTTTTTACTTCATGTCCTTGTGGTCAGAAGACCCGACATCTGTTATAACTATATTACAAGAGAAGTACTGATTGAATGACTGTCATAGCATCTATACTAAATTATTACTATCATACAGACCAGGTGTGACATCATGGATTAGTATTTTTGTATGCTATGTGCTATGCTAAATTTATAGTGAAATGTCTTCCCATGCTTGTTCTTGTTAATTGTTTGCATCAATATTTCTGACAAGAAGGGTTTCTGTAGGCGGGATACTGTACTGCGGAGAGAGACTGAGTCATATGGGGAAACCAGCAGAGCAGGAAATCGATTCTCCGCCTTTAACCTCTTTAACTAAATACATTTTTAAACAAGAAAGTTAAATTCTATGTACATTTTTTAAGATGTAGGCAATATTTAAAATATTGTAACTTGAATGTTAAAATAAAATGTACACTTCATTTTGCTATGTATGCTAAGAATTATAATATATTCAAAATATAGTATCAAAGTAGCTTCGTAACCGACCCTGTTGTCGCTGATGAAGTATTAGAATGATTACTGTACAAAATCTTAACTCTATGTTAAGGTGGTCTGGCCAGTTTCTTTTGTCATTGCCTTGTTTTCAATAGCTAAAAAAAAAGTAAAGTAGAGATCCCATTTCATACTATGTGAAATATGTTGTTAGGCCCACATTATTTGGTGACTCACGGCACATAATGGGTGATGTGGCCAGTACCTTGCTGGCTGCCTTTACTTCCCAGATTTTTTTCTGGTGCCAAATTTTTGTGGCTGGGTCAACCACAGGAGCTCGTTTGTGATCTGAAAAAAAGTTCTGCACCAACTGTAGATTGAACACTGATCGCTTGGCTGGGAAGCCAGCTCTAAGTCTGGTTCCAATTTTGAGCTTTTTAGACAAACTGCTAATGAAAAAATATTGTTTAATTATTAGCTTTGTTTTTTTTTCTTTCAGAAAAATAAGTGCTCCTTTGAATAATGATATGGATCACATGACATCTTTAAGAAGCCCATTCGGTCATGACATGATGGCAGAGTTTCATGCTGCCAATGTTGATTCATTCTCCAATCAAAGTGGTTCATACCCATTAGTTCAGTATGGTCACATGACTTCGGTGAATTGTCAAGGTCAGCTGGAGTATAGTCCACCAGCCTATAGTCTGTCAACAGGCCAGCAGTATGGGCACAGTGTTCCACAGAGCTTCCAGCCCAACATTTCAGACAGGCAAATGACAAGTTCTTTTATGTGCCAGAATCAACCACAACATCACCCTGATAACTATTACCCGTATCAAACTCAAACACCTCCATTCTTTCCACAAAAGCATCAGCCAGGCACAGCTCAAATATTGCAGAGTCCAACATCACCTTGTCATAATCAGACATCTTCAGTCAATATATATCAGAGCCACAGCCCACAGTTTGCACCACTACCAGTAGGTCCACAAAGTGCTCAGATTTCTCCAAGAAACTCTGGTCATCACCAGACTTCCCAAAATCCAATGGTAATCAGTCAGAAGACCTCACAGATTCAGGCTTTACAAAATCAGCAGCACCAATCGACTGTCCAGATGAATGGGTACACTCAGCACCAAAGATCTGAGCAGTCACCAAAGCTAGTGGTCTCTAAACAGCAAAACAATCCTAAAGATCCTCCTGCTTGTGATGGTCTGTTTTACTCCGCTCAAAGCTCAAAGAGACCTGAGACATCTCTCAACAGCTTGCACAAAACACAAGTCAGTGTCAGCAGTTTTGGTCACAGGATGCAGCCTCCTTCACCTGCACATGCATCTCATGTCTTCCAAACTGGTGGAGCAAATGCAGGAACTAAAGCTAATGGTGATTCCCGGTCCAGAAACCTTCAGGGAGGTCAGCTTGGAGCAAGTGTGAAAACACACGCCATTAATCAAATTAAACCAGGTACTTATATGCATACTAGTGGCTTTGAGCACCCTACAACAACAGTGCAACCCAACTTACAACAGAACAGATATGGCAAAAATGATAGCTTATTAAACAGTGCTCAGAGAAATCAGAAAGCTGCTCCAATTACTTCAGCTTTGTCATACAGGCCACAGTTATCAAGCAATCCAAACTGCTATCCTGATCACAGCGCTCTTCCAGCATACAGTAATGTAGCATCCAACCATACCCATTGTTCAGTTAGTTCAATAGCCCAGCCTGTCAAACCTATATCAGATCATTCAGCTAGAAATTTGTCTTCAGCTCAAAACTTGCATTATAAATCAAGAAATCCACAAACAGTTTTAACCTATACTAGAGAAGGCAAGAATATAATAAATCCAGGAAATGTTAGTAATAGATCTGCAAGGTCAATTCCTAGTGATTCTGGATTTTTGGAAAGTCACTTAGTTGAATATTCACAATCACGCAGAATGGATGATACAAATCCTTGTTCAGTATTTTCTGTAGCCGCATTGAGTGATTTTGCTAAGGGCGGCACTAGTGGAATCAAAGTAAGTGATCCCATATCCAAAGGAAACAACAAAAACATTGTTTTAGGAAAAACTGTACAGAAAAGCACACATGAAAATTTAAGCCCAGTTCATTGGTACAAGTGTCCAGGCTCATCGCTGGTTTCGTCCTTCCAATCTGATATAGAAGCAATGCAGGCAGATGTTGCTTCTTATGTTCCTGCCAGTGGAACTTTTAGAGCATCCAACAGGGCTCCTACTGTATTACATGGAGCACCAACAGCACAAAGATCTGTAGAACTTAATGCTTCTAGTCAGATTGGACTTAGCCGAACATCTCAAGCACATGAGACTCAGAAAAGTGGAACATTTTCTAGGACAGAAGGACAGTCTTGTAATGACTCTTCTAAGCCAGAAGGTCATTCAGGTAATAAAACTACAAGAGCACAAGCACTTGCAGCAATTCAAATAAAACAAGAGTTGGTGGATAGCCTGCACAAATATAAGGCTGTCAATTCCAGTAGTACATCAAATAGCTTGTCTACAAACACTACAACTATAACAAAAGCAGCTCCTCAGATAAGCAGTACAAGTGTCACACATTCAATCAAAGATATCAACTTTTTGACTGATAGATTGTCAGCACCAGTAAAACTCAGTGGAGGAAATGTTCATCCTCAGGCACAATCAAATATTTCAGCTAAAAGGCATTCTTCTGTAGAATTGGATTCAAGATCATTAGAACAAACGCAAGGAACATCAGCTAATATGTCTTTCTTTGTAAAGACAAACAGCAAAAGTTTAGATTTAACAACTAAGACCGCAGCAGATGATAGTTCGCAAGATCAGAAAGTTGTAAATAAAATTAAAAGTGGACAACAATTTATTGTCCAAAATAGAAGAAACATTGTTTCATTTTTGCCAGGTAGAATATCACCTAGCAGTCAATATGAAACATTACCCTCACCTGATCAGCGACAAAATGTAGACATTCAGAGGTCACATGCTCAAAGACAGAGCACTATCAATCTAGACTTTCCAAGCCAGAGTATTATGCATCACTTATTTGATCAAGTACAGAGTATAGAAGCACATCACCCAAGTAGTCAGCTACAGAATATTGCCACAATTAACAAAACTGTACAGAAAGATAGTACAGTTGATAAAAGCGGACAGAGACAGTCTGTACCATGTGAAAAGAAAGTCTTACCAGCTTGTGAGAATGTATTTGATACATGGGCAACTGGACAGGCTGTTCGAAGTGGCCCAGCTGGAGCTATCGACCTAGGCCAGAGAAGCGCAGCATCAATGATTAGTACAAATTCAACCAAAGAGTCTGGTCTAGATGAAAGCACAAAGCGTACATCATTTATCAATAACTTACAAAGTGCTGAGAATGTAAACCGACCAGTTCCTATGACAACATTACGTCCAGAGACGTGTTTTTCTGCTAAACGTAAACTGATTCAAATGGAAAGCTCAAATGAGTCTAACAGACTGCCAACCAGTATAGTTTGCACTGTTATGTTACATGGGCATAAATTAATTTGTTTACAATCCAACTCAGAGAATTTTATTCTGCTCTCTCAGTTTCAGTTGCATTGTTTTCCAGACAGAAGTATGGAGAGCATAGATAGTTGCATTGATCAAACATTGCAGATCAACAGAAAGATATTGAACCATCAAGACAAAGAGAAAATTATACTGCTATTGAAGAAAAGTGGATATAATTTGGGAAGTGTGGTACAGACAATTAGTCTAGGTGATGCTAGACGAGTTTACCATAACTTGTATGGGATCACTTATTGTACAGATTCAGCATGTGTTGTTAATATATTTCAAAATGAGGCTGACCTGGATCTGGTTGTTTCTTCATCTAATGATAGGCATATTACACAAGAGCTGAAGAAAGAGAAAAAGTCTGCAGATGATAATAGCTATGGAAAGCTGGTTTCAAACATCAGTCACGTAGCATCATCAAATACTTATGCTGGAACAGAACACTATCAGAATAGGACAGAAGATAAAACAAAACACCCTCAAGATAAATCCGTCAATTCACAGCTTTGCACACCATTGCAACCACAATCAAATGCAGGCCTTGGCAGCCCAGGAAATGACCTCTCTTTTGGAAAAGATGTTGATAATGATGAATCAGATGACTTAATCCTAGTGGAAGCCTCAGAAGAAGATCCTCATCTTATCCATTGGTCAGGTGATGCTCCAAAAACTGGAGGCCTTTGCAACACAATTGTTGGACAGCTGAGATCTTACATACATGAGAATGAGAGGTTTCTTGTGGTTGATGACTTGTGTAGAGTTTTTGGCTCAGCTGACTTTTACGATGGTGTGGAGAGGGAAAACATTATTCTTTACTCTTGTTGTCAAGGAATAGCAGATTTCTTGACTACAATTAATGCACATTTCCCACCTATTCAGTCGCGCCGTGACAGCCTTGTCAAGGAAAAAGATATTGGCATCCACATAACGGCTACAGACTATGTGCCTGCTGAAGGTGCTTTAGAGAAAAGTGTTATTGGAAGCCTGTTTTTAAAGAGGCCTTTGTGTAAGCAGGAACTAATTGATGAGGACTGCAGCTCCCCAAAACAGTTAAGATTGGAAGACAGAGAGCAGGTTCCAGGAGTTGTCAGTCAACTGTTTACGGAGAAGCAGCCATCAGTATTAAACCAGAGACAGGTTATAGAGAAATCTATTATAAACAAAGAAGGTTCAGACTCTGGACACGCAGATGTGAGCAAAATAAAACATTCAGATAATTTAGTGGTGGGAATAGAAGGAACAAACATGGCCTCTGTTATCTGCAGTGAAGAAATTAATCAGCCATTCACAGTCAGCAAGTCCCCAGGTGAATCAGTTCAGGATAAAAATAGTGTTGTTTCTGTGCAGGTAGCCATGGATGTCAGCAGTGAAGTTCCTTCTAAATCAGCTGAGAAAAGAAGTCTGTCATCAATAGTTAGCAGATTTTCTAGTCAAACATTGGAGAACAACAATGACACAAACTCCACATGTATTGTCGACTCTCCATTAGCTAATATTAACTCACTGAATGATATATGTTTAAAAAAAACTCATCAGCTTGCACAGGTCAATGAACATGATGCATGCCGATCTGAGTCTCCACCAGTTGCTGTTGCAGATATAGCTGGAGATTCGTGTGACAAATCTAATTTAATGAATACCAAAGAAACTGATGATATTTCCCTTGTCCGACCCAATGATTTATCAAGTCCTGAGTCTTCCGGATCAAGAGCTTCGCTTGGGGAGTCTTCTCCTATCCTGATTGATCTGAATAATCTTACAACATCACTATCTACAAACAAGGAGGAGACGATAAGTCAAAACAAATTGAAGAGTAAAGTACCAGAATCTGCATGCCAGGATGGTCATTTTGGTGATTCATTAACCGAGATGACATTTGATAACATTTTACATGCACCACGCCTGCACATTTCTGTACGACAATCACTCGATTCTGAATACAGGTCTAATAATCACGAGAATGTAGGTAACCTGAATGACCTTCTGGAAACCACAATGAGTAAGCAAACTGATGATTTGAAAATCAACTCCCCCCATAACGGAGCTGTTGATTGTCTTGAAGATTTAATTTCAGCTCAACAAAATGCTGGTCAGGAAAAATCCATTACAAATTCAATAAGCAGCACCTTGAGAACAAGAGTAGAGAAACTACAGCATATATTAGAGACTAGGAAAAACAAAGACTTGCCATTACCCAAATTATTTCTAGAAAACAGTTTGAATTTGGGTTTACTAACTAATGCTGACAGTTGTGCTAAAGATAACAATTATTTCACAGACATTTCAAGGACTGAAACAGCTGTGCAGAAATCCAGTAAGCTGGATCATAGCACTTTCAGTTTAAATAGCTACACTGAAGTACCCATTGGGGATAGTGACATCACTTGTGCACCACAGAATGTGATGAAACCAGGAAGTGATGATCAGAGTAAGGATAATTCTGATTTATTTCTTCATGAGGATCTTACAGTTAGAGAGGCAGCAAACAATAACTCACAGGTTGCATTACCTGAAATACCTATTCCATTATCAGAACATCAGACCAGTGGTAGTCCTCAAGGCAGATCTACATATGTCTTATCTGTGTTAGATCTAGATAAGGATCAGACACAGTTACCCATCTTACCATTATTGAGGTGTGCTCCAGGTCATCATAGGTCTGTGGATGACATTGATGTAACATTCTCCAGCATCAGTGATCTCTCAGGTAGGTAGTATTTTAGAATATCTTGTTAGAAGAAGTTAAAAGTGTTTAATGTCTTTGTTCAGGTTTATAATAACTTAATACAGGTTTATAATATAATCAAAGGAACGGATAAATTAAACTATAACACGTTTTTCAAAATACAACCACCTACAAGAACAAGAGGGCTTAGCTACAAATTAACTAAAGAAAGGTCCAGATAAGATATTAGGTAATATTTTTTTAATCAGAGAGTGATGAATGCGTGGAATGCATTGCCACGGGAAGTAGTGGATGCAGGGACACAATTAATGCATTTACGAATGGATTGGATGCGCATAGCTTTTAGAGCAAGGTATAGTAAATTAAACTGGTTGCATACAGATTCTGCAGAGTCTTCTATACCAGTATAAAGACGTTACGTTAAGGTGTAAAGAAATTTTGTAATTTGCTGGCCAATAAAATAAATTTAAACTTATTAAAGGGCAGCTTTACTTAGAACCCTTTAAAAAAATACATTCTATTTAATGTGGAACATGGTTCATAAACAATGTGTTTACTTGCTGTCAAGCTACAGAGAATTATCTTATTTATAAGTGACATGATATCATGTATCAGCTATCATATATCCGTAATGTAACATTGCACTTAATATAATTCAATGTTTAGTGTTATGGGATTATTTCTCTCTACAAAGTTGTACATTTGTTCAGCTTGACAAATGTTAAAGCAACACATGTTATATGCTGCTTATCTGAATTTATTGTGAAGCTTTTTGTGTGTTATGTCTGATTTTTGTGAAAAAGCTAACTTGTTACAGTGTTTAGATGAACAGATAATAATGAATAAACAAGTCAAATGATTTATGAAAATCATAGAGATGCATTTTGCAGATTAGCGCCAGGAACTTTATGCACTACAGAGGCTATCATGTCAGCAACAACAAATACAGCAAATGTCAGAAACATTCCACTTTTGTTAAGATGAAAAAGTTAAATATTTGTGAGAAATATCAAGTCTGACAGAAAAAAATACAACAGAATCGCAAAGAGATAATATGTTGGATGTCCTTGCAAGTGTTATTGGAGAATATAAACAACGATAGAATTGATAGAGAATTAGGGAATACCAAAGGCTTAAGTTAAGGAAGGACATGATCACACATCACATGTTAAACCTCATTACGTCTTGCTATAATTTACTTTTATGACCTGAACTGGGATTGTTTTTATTCATGCTCATATTATATTGTACAATAACCATATTCTTAATATGGTTGTCTGTAAAGTGTTTTTTGCTTTGTCGTCAACAAATACATTTGGCTTTATTCTTTCTGTTTGTTATAAGACTCATGCACATGGACAAAAAATTCAGACATTTTGTTTGTATATGAGATTAAACCAAATTACTTTTATGTTGTTTTGGCTACTGAATATGATATGGATGTTAAAAACATTCATATATTGGGTGATCTGCATTTATTTGAACTTTTTCCGTTCTGGAGTGCTTTTTGGTCTCTGCTTTTGATTCTTATGATGTTATTCATTGCATTTATTGGTGTTGTTCTCATAGCTCCAGTTATAATACATATACCTTGGTTTTGGGTTGTATTTATTTTTTTTTGCTGTGGACCATGCTGATATCTTGTATTTTAGCACTGGTCTTACATAACCTGTGTACAGTTTTTTTAGGATGTTCGTGTCAACTTCCCATGTTGAGCTCGATATCTTTTATCATTTGGGCATTTTGCTCTTGGCTTTTTGGATCTTGTTTTTCCATGTCAACATTTGGTCCATTGTTATTCCTAGATAAGTTAGACTTATGTCTAGAGGGAGAGGCCATTTACTCTTAGGATCACTTTTGAGAGAAGATTGTGTACGTACGTGGTTTTAGTTTATGGTAATTTGCCATTTCTTTGTCCATGTCTCTATTTTATTTAGAGCCTCTTGCATTTGGTCTTTAGCTACAGGTGTAGCTAAACATTGGCACTTGATTGATTTTGTTATTGTCTGTAGAAAAGACAAACAGGATGTCTGTATCACCAAGGCCTTGCGTGGAGCAGACTGCTGAACAGATTACTGATCTCCATGATTAACATTAGGATCCAGGCTCCTAGACGCCCACAAGGAGTTAGTTCCTAACCGACTTAACATCATGAAGCTGGGCAACAACAGCACCATAGAGAGTCTTGCAGCCAACTTGACACCATCAATATTGACACTACAGTTGAAATAGAGGCAAACTGGGCCAGATTTAGGCAAATGTTATAATCCACCTCGGCTAACACACGTGTCACTGCATTCCACAATCACCAGGACTGGTTTTATGGAAACTGCGAAGATATGCAGCATCTGCTAGAGGAGAAGTATAAACTGTCCATTGTGCATTTAGCAATGATCTGAAATCATGTGCAAAGAAGGAGTCATTTTCCAGGGTTCTCCAAACTGTGCAACGAAGGCTCTGTGAGATTCAAGATTCATGGCTATGCAAGAAAACTGATCGGATACAGGCGTTTGCAGATAGACATGATCTCAGAAACTTTTACAGTGCACTCCAAGAAGTATGTGGTCCAAATGCATCTGGCACCTCACATTTTCTGAATGCCAATGGCAGCATCCTGATAACAAAGAGAACTAAAACACTGGAATGCTAGGCAGAGCACTTCAGTAGCGTTTCCAACAAACACTCATCAATTAATGAAGCGATAAATCGTCTGCCACAAATAGAAACTAATGATACCCTAGCCCACTGTCCTTCTGTCTAGGAAACACAGAAAGCCATTGACCTCCTCACTAGTGGAAAGGCTCCAGGATCCAACTCAATTCCTGCTGAGATTTACAAAGCTGGGAGACCCAGACAGACTGAGAAGCTGACTGGACCCTTCTGTGAAATGTGGAATCAGCAGCGTATCCCACAAGACTTCAAAGACACATTCATCTTCATCTTTATACGAGAAAAGGAAAATGGCAAGTCTGTTACAACTATAGGGGGATATCTCTGCTTTGTGTTACAGGAAAGATACTTGTATAGATCCTACTAGACATACTTTCGCTTCACCTAGAACACGGGCTACTTCCAGAGAGTCAATGTGAGTTTAGAAAAGGACGAGGCACCACTGATATGATCTTTGCAGCTAGGCAAATACAAGAAAAGTGTTGAGAGCAAAATGTCTACCTTCTCACCACATTTGTGGATTTAACAAAAGCTTTCAACGCTGTAAGTTGTGATGGCCTATGGAAGATCATGGCCAAATTTAGATGTCCCAATGGATTTATTATAATGGTATGTTGGCTCGAGTTCAAGATCATTGGGAATACTCTGAGCCATTTGGCGTTACAAAGGGAGTGAAGCAAGGATGCATCCTAGCCCCTACCATTTTCAGCATGATGTTTGCTGCCATGTTGATGGATGCATTCAAGGGCAGTGATGCTGGAGTCTAAGTCCGCTATCAACTAGACGGTGAGTTCTTCAATCTGAGGAGGATGCGAACAAGAATAGGAGTACAAATTGAGTCCACGTGTGAACTTCTCTTTGCTGATGACTGAGCTCTCAATGCCCATTCATGTTTGCAGCGACTTGCGATACCTTTGGTCTGGCCATTTATACCAGTAAGACTGAAGTGCTCCACCAAGAAATGTGTACAGCGAGCCATCTATCACTATCAATGGTCAGAAAGTCGGTGGAACGCTTTGAATATCTTGACAGCACACTCTCCAGGGCAGTCCATATTAATGAGGAAGTAAACTCGAGAATTGCAAAAGCATGTGTAACTTTTGGAAAACTAAGATCCTCACTTTTGAACTGGAGAGGAATTAAGCTTATAACCAAATTGAAGGTTTATGTACCAGTCATCCTACCAACTCTTCTGTACGCCTGTGAAACGTGAACTGTGTACAGTCGACATCCGAAGAAACTTGACCACTTTCATCTGGGCTGCCTAAGGAAACTGCTGAATATAAAATGGCAAGACAGGATCACTCGGTGCCCGCAAAGCAGGAAGCACGTCAGGTGGGGTTGGCTTAATCATTGCACCACAAGCAGTCCACCGAGTTTGCGGCGTACGTTTCATCAATCATCGACTCTCATCACTAAGTGCTATCCATCAACATTAGATTCAATATATCAATCGTAGAAGTGACGTTCCAACTGCAGAAAAAGAGGAGGAACATGACAATTTCTACGACTAGCTCATCGATACACTCAAAGAATGCCACACCCACTACATAGTCGTCATCTGAGACTTCAACGTCCGTGTTGGACCCAGAAAGAATGGTGATAGACACATTGGACCACAATCCGCAGAAAGGCGAAACGAGATGGGGGAAAATTGGCAATCTTCTGCGAGGCCCATCACTTCTACCATGGCAATAGTTTCTTCGAAAAGCCATGTCTGGAACGATGGACACATGGCAGAAAGGCGAAACGAGATGGGGGAAAATTGGCAATCTTCTGCGAGGCCCATCACTTCTACCATGGCAATAGTTTCTTCGAAAAGCCATGTCTGGAACGATGGACACATGTCAGCCCAAACGGTCAGCACTGCCATGAACTAGACCTCATACTCTCCAGCCGTCGAATATTCACGGACGTTGGAGTAGTTGCACCCTTTGTCACAGGTAGCGTCCATCGTCTTGTGTGTGCATGTCTCAGATTCCATCAGCACTATCATGAACATACAAAAAGCCAGCCAAACTCCGGCACCAAATTACATAACAAGCTGCATCTCCCCAACCACTGATAGCTGACATATTTGAGTCGGTGGTCCTACCAACATTGTACTACGGATGAGAAACCTGGTCTTTGACAAAACCATAGAGAACCAGCTAAAGATAACACATGCCTCGCTCGAGCGCTGTCTCGTGGACCTATCACTTAGGCAACAGTGCCAGATGGGCTTACACAACAGTGACATCCGGGCATTGTCACACGTCAAGGGTGTCATACATCATGCCAACAACTCCAAGCACCGCTGGACTGTCCATGTAGTCAGAAGGAAAGACCTGTTTGAGCACAACAACCACTCTGTGGTACCAGCGCGGCAAAAAAGACTACCTGGCAGACACCCCCCACTAGATGGCAAGATTCGCGTTCGAGCTGCACAACACTCGCGATCCTGATACAAAGTTAGCCATCCACTAGACCTGTGCCAAAGACTTAGAATCGACTGGAAACCGAGATGAGACCAGCACAACACCAAAAAAACAGCACTGCTCGAGCCCAGCCCACTAAGCAGAGAAATGCACCTTGCTACTACCAACTCGCACAAGAGTTGGGACCTGCACAAGGGCTAATGCCCTCGTGGATGCACAGGTCCACTAAGACTAAGATAGGATCACAGATGCAGAAGTTCTTTCGTGGGCTGGATTGTCAAGCATCCACACAACTCAGTTGAAATTGCAGCTTAGACGGACTGGCCATGTTGTCTGCATGTCAGATGAGTGGCTTCCAAAGAAAATATTCTATGGCGAGTTTGAGTCAGGCAAGCGAGCTTGGGGCGGCCAAATAAAACATTCCAACGATACCCTGCGACATTGACCCTGATAATTGGGAGATCATTGCTGCTGATCACTCTGCCTGGCATTGTAAAATCTCTTCTGGCACTACACATATCGAGCAGACAAGAATCAAGAAAGCTGCACGGAGATAAGCAACACAAAAGGCTAGAGACGAGTTGCATCCATCTGGCGGTCAGATAGTGTTTCTCTGCCCTCAGTGTGACACGCTTTCAGGCTCGAATTGGTTTGATCAGTCACCTACGAACCCACTCCAGGATTGACAGATGACAATGTGTTCTTCTTTGGAAATGATGGACAAACAACACAGGCACAGACTCTTTGGATATCCATAGCGCCAGGTCATCTGCATATAGTACACTGTGTACTTTTAATTTGATAGATTTCAGTTATTATATCATTAATATTTAAGAGAAACAACATGGGTGAAAGTATTCCACCTTGTGGAACTACTTGTTCCATTTTCATATTGTTTGCTGAGGTGTCCTTGGAATTGTGCTCTTGCTGTTCTGTTATATAAGTAATCACTAACCATTTGTACATGTTGATTACACCCATTTGCAATAGTTAACCGCTCTTCCATATTCTTTCAAAGGCTTTATTTATATCTATTCAGACTGTTAGTATTTTATTTTTTTCTTGAAATACATCTTCTATTTCCTTCGAGATATATAGGTCACCCGATCTTCTGTTGATCTGTTTTTATAAAAACCTGCTTGCTGGGGGATAAGTTAAAGTTTTTGATTCCATATGCTAGGTTATTCAAGTGTTAACGATTAATTCCATTATTTCCCCACACAGCTGAGTAGACTAATAGGTCTGTAACTTCCTGACTTCATGTTGTCCTTCCCATATTTAAGAATGGGGATAGTCCTTGCCCCCTTCCACACTTTGTGGACTTGTTCCTTGTTTCCAGCTTGTGTTAGACCTTGGTATCCATCATCCGACCTGAGAAGTAATGTTACCTTTTCTCAGATAAGTACACTATTTTCATCTTATGTGTTGTTATCCCCCATTTATGTATTCTTCTATGATTTGCTAGTTCATTATTGTTACTGTTCGTTGGCCCTGATAACCGCCTTTTGGTTGTGATGTGCAATTTTTCGTTTGTGTTTTCATCTCTGTGCAGTACTGACCATACCTGTTCACATTTTTTTTTCACTGTATTTTTTCTTGTTAAAGATATGTAGCAATCTATTTTTTGCTATTTCTCCCATGTTAGAGATAATTTAATTAGTGATGCCATCCTTTCCTGCAGCTTTTCTCATCTTGAATTTACTAATGGCTGATTCTACTTATGTCTTGGTGATATTTACCATCAGATGTTCCTCAGGTAATCGTAATTAAGTGCTCCATGGGGTTTATTTCTCTATTAATATACCTTTTTATGTCTGGGGATTTTGTTTTTACGTGTTTATGCACAATTTTGGATTAGAACATCTGCTTTTTTACCCGGTTAGTATCGTTGTTAATTTTCAATCATAATTGTTGGCTTATAGGTGCTTTCGTCACTTAAGACCTTTACTTGCTTCCAGAGTTTCTGGATGACCTTTTCAGCTTTTCCTGCATGCTTGGTTATTGTTTTCCTATATCTTTCTACAACTGCCTTGTATGCAATATTACTTTCTTGATTTTTGTTTATTTCCTCTTTTCTCTTGCTTCTGTTAGTTGAAGTTCTATCTGTTGCACTTCCAGTAACCAATAAAGTTTGCAATTTCTTCATGCTTCTTCTATGGCCAGATTTTTTGTTTGAAGGCAGTATGTCTTTCTGTCTGACGAGATCACCCTTGAAGAGATCACTATTTTAGAGAGGATAAGCATGCCACCCTTATGTCCATCCTTATCCAGTTTGTGGGTTTCATATCCTCTGTTTGAGATTAAAGTGGGTTTCCTGGATGTAGACAATATTTATTTCTTCGTCTAGCAGTTTTCTGGACAGTACCTCTTTTTGTTGTACACTCAGCATTCCATTGCAACACCTGCAGGGTTTGAGTGGCAGATGTATCAGTGTGTCCATGGGGAAGAGACATACTTTTGTCTGTGCAGGTACCTAATGGTGTCTCTCTGTATAGTCCAGGTCCTTGATTATCCTTAGAGGAGATATGTAGTGTCAGAGTTTGCAGCAACGAGCTGTTTTATTTGTACCTTTCAGTCCAACATTTTCAGCAAACATTTTTTTCAGGTTCACGTCACTTGCCTTTGGTTGTCCTCAATCAGCCTGGCAACCAAACCTACAACGCTGCAGGTTATTTATTAATGTCCTTTAGCACATTGATACACTCTGGACTTTAGGTAATTTTTCCCATTGACAAGGGCTATTTTTGGTCAGATATTGGGGTCTAGGAGTGGCTTTCCCTTTGAATTTCTCCTTGTTTCCTGAACATCACGAGCCCAGCTGCTACCATTTTTAGTCTGACTTGGGTGACCCTACCAGGAATATATTTGCCTGCTCGCATAGTGTAGCAGAGTCCAGGTTTCCACTGGGGTTATTCAATATAGAATGTTACCACACTCATCCACATCATTCACGACCACACACAGCAAATAACATAGCACGCAGCAGGTGGCAGATTTATTATATCATACTCATACAACAACTATTAAAGTGAGTGCAATGAGATTACAAACAAAACAAGAAATACATCTTATCTAAATAGATAGTCGGAGTTTACAAGCATAAGCTATTGATGTTGCTCCAGACTAATCCAATACATTTCTAGCCACACACTCCCCTCCCCTTATCTGCACCCTCAACACACTCTCAAAAACTCGTCCTCACGTTTGTATTATGTGACACTCAGATCCCCTCAGACGGATGATCTTGACATAATATATTCAATGTATACTCACTCACATATGATCACACACTCCATCGATCTGCGTATACACCCACTCTGGAACATACATCGTTCCCTCTGTGTCTACACACCACACACACATCCAGATCTCTCCTAGTCGATCTGTACACTCACATAACTCTTCAGAACATACATCGTTCACAAGGTGTCCTGCACATACAACCCACATTCAGATCTCTTCTAGACACAGGGCGCCCAACACACACCATATAGAGCGACTGACCAAGACTCAAAGGCGTATGCTGGTTCTGCAACCCTATTCTATCTCACTAACATTCGTAAAACAGCATATCAATCACTCTTCTATTAAGTCGGCGACTTAAACAGACTCCTAGCTAAATTCTGTCTCTCTCTCTCTCTTGCTCTCTCTCTCTCTCTCTCTTGCTCTCTCTCTCTCTCTTGCTCTCTCTCTCTCTCTCTCTCTCTTTCTCTCTCTCTCTCTCCACATGGCCAGTCTGCTTGAGTTAAACTTTGTCTAGTATTATATAGTCTCAAGCAGTATCAGCGCTATCCAATCGACCTCTGGGGAATGTCTTGACCCAGCCATCCTCTAGTTTCATCTACCTCCATTCAACTGCTATTGGAACGCATCACTCCGAATTCCTGTCACTCAAAATGTCGCAGCAAGCTCTGCTGGCCTCTGTCTGTCACTAATCCTCCACTACCCAAATCGGAACCCAATGGTCAGCACCTAGCCTCTACCTGTACTAGACACATTCTTTCCCCCTTTGTTGACTTTGTATCAAGACGGTGAGTGACCTTGGCACACATTCAGGTACCTTTGTTCTCAGAGTCGCTGACATCACCTTTGCCCTAAATGCTCATGCTCCGGCTGGAACTCTGTTACATATCTCACTGAGGCACGCAACTCTCCTCCCATCATTAAAAATGCTAGGCAAGATGATAGCAAATGCTTGACATTTGTGATGACAGATTTAGCTTTTGGTGTTGAAAGCTATATGGATGGCTGGCAAACGGATTATCTTGTGCCACCTCTCTAACAACGCTTATCTTGCAGGTGATATTATAGATTTGTGGTGTGGGTGAATATTGGAAATCTGGCTGCTTTTGAAATGGGTGTAAATGTTAAAATCAGGTTAGCATAGTCAGCATCAACATCGCTGTTGCTGAGTGCTTCGAGTTACTTGTTAGCTGTGAGGGTGACAGCAATCATAGAATTAATGTGGAAATGAGCATGGAGAAAGCAATGACCACTCTCAGTGCAAGAAGAACCTACAACTGAAACATATGTTGCTGACCACCAATGTTTGACAAGATTTTCTCTATTTCATGACAATGTTGCCCATTGGATCCCACGTGCCTCATATGGGTTCCCATATCTCTTGTTGAGGGTTTTCTTTGAGAAACCACTGCAGTAGAAAAGCTGATTTAGTCTTGACAAAAGTAGCAAGTCTGTCATGTGTGGTATTTCTGGTCTCCCCAGAGTGTGGTCCCAAATAGGTTTGACTCTGCGTGAGCCCAATTATTGCATTGAAGTCCCCAGTGATTATCTTATAGTAGCTGTGGTATTGTTGAAGAGCTTCATGAATGTTGTAGTAGAAATCAGCATGTTTTTGATCATCTTTATCTGCTGTTAGTGTATACAATGCGCCTGTAGGATAATAGCAGTATGACACTTGGAGATGGCAATGTGTAAACAGACTAGGCAGTGGTCAACAAATACTACTTGTTGAATGAGATGGCTGGAGCGATGGGGAAACCAACTCCTGATTTAGAATTGACCTTGCCTTCATACCATGTGGTTGAGGTTTCTAGTTCTTATTTAATCTCTGAGACGCCAATATTGTAATAATTTAATCTGCTACTCTTGTCAGTAAGGTGGCTCAATTGTGGTGGAGAGCATATATAACAGCACAACTGAACATTCACATGGTCATGTGGCTGTTTTGAGTCTTAACTCTAAAAGTAGCCATAATTCAATGATTAAAATGCCCTGTCCATATGCTTTAGCAATGCTATTGGGCCAATTCATGAATATAGACTGCCTGAGAGTAAGGCCTTTGTTAAAATTGTATGTAGTCAAACGTTTACTAAGGATCAAGATGCTGAGAGCGCCAGGGCCAGCGAACCAGAGCTGCCAAGAAAGACCCTTCTACACCTCCACGCTGTGATCCTGGATAGCAGGCTGCGGCAGGGCAGATTGGCTAAGGAGGAGGGAATGCTAACCCGGTACTCAAAAAATGCTTGCTGAAGTCGGATGTGTTTGACCGAAAGGTGCAAATATTGCAGTCAAGCTGTAAATTACGACACAACGCGTTCCGTTCTCTGGACTATATTCTGCTACTTAAAGCCCATTTAGGGTTTGGTAGCGGGAGATTGAGAACGAATGAAACCAACCAAACGTTTACTATTGTCTGGCTGGGATTGGCCCTGAATATATAATATATCCTCATGGAATTTATAGGTAAAATGTCACTATGTACACCATCTTGTTTTTCATTGAAGTAACTGAGAGAGAAAAAAATGTGTCTGAATTAAAAAAATGCATTTTAAATCTTACAATTAGCTTATGTGGTCCAAGTAGGAAATCTAACTGTAAAATCTCTTGTCATCTATTTTGTATATTTGTTCTCTACAAAGACATATTTCGTGTTTAATATTTCTGCCTGCTTCATTGCTTGTTTCCATCAAGCTAACGATATTTGTATGTTTATAATAATACCTAAATTTTTCTGCTTTGACCACTATATTTGGACAAAGTTGTGGTCTGCCTTTCACATATAAGACTTGAATTGTAACCTTTTTTTTTGTCATTATCTTGCAGGTGTCCCACCATCAAGTTACGCTAGAGCGTATGCAAAGTTGTGGCAAGAGAACAGAGCACTTTTAGGTACTGTAGTTATTTTTATAAACTTTTAGATACTGTGGTTACTCTTGGGAACTTCTACGCATTTTGATTATTTTGATACACCTCTAGGAACTGTGATTATTCTGAGGAACTTCTGGGTATCGATGGATCAGTGCTGTGCAATCATTGTGACTCTCAAACCTCCAGGGTTTGAAATGGATCTACTGTCATGGTCATAGTGGGGTTCAGGGCAATGAAAGAGCTGACATCTTGTCTTCACACGCTCCCTTCTGGTGTTCAAGGCAATGAAAGAGCTGACATCTTGTCTTCACACGCTCCCTTCTGGTGTTCAAGGCAATGAAAGAGCTGACATCTTGTCTTCACACGCTCCCTTCTGGTGTTCAAGGCAATGAAAGAGCTGACATCTTGTCTTCACACGCTCCCTTCTGGTGTTCAAGGCAATGAAAGAGCTGACATCTTGTCTTCACACGCTCCCTTCTGGTGTTCAAGGCAATGAAAGAGCTGACATCTTGTCTTCACACGCTCCCTTCTGGTGTTCAAGGCAATGAAAGAGCTGACATCTTGTCTTCACACGCTCCCTTCTGGTGTTCAAGGCAATGAAAGAGCTGACATCTTGGTTTGATAAGCTCCCTTCATGGGTATGTTGGTGATGGATAGGAGCACATTTTGAAATCAATCAATGACCGTCTGTTGGATGAGGAGACACCGAAATACATGAATCAGCAATACGCAGACTGCAAAGAATGAATGACATCAAACTAGGTTCTAGCGGAGTGGAACATATATGAGGACAGAGCAAGTATTCTTGGCAACTTCTAGATACTGTTCTTAGAAAACTCTAGATAAATGTTGGTACATTTTAGTGAATAACAGACATCATAAGGTAAACATCTTCTTTGCAGATATAATTCACTTCTCTTCTGTTCTTCTTTATACTGGTTTAGAAGGCTCTGCGGAGTCTGTATACAACCAGTGTCTTCTACTCCACTTGATCTAAAAATAACTATGTACATTCAATCTATTCTTGAATGCATTAATTGACCTTGCCCCCACTATTAGCAGTGGCAATGCATTTCAAGCATTGACCACTCCTGACTAAAAAAAATATATCCTAATATCTAATCCGGACCTTTCTTTAATTATTTTGCAGCTATACTCTTAACATTGCATTTGTCTTTTTCACTGCTACCTGAACTTGCTCGCTCACTTTACCTGTATGATCTATGTCCCTTTCCTTTTCTATCTTCCTAATATTGTTCTCCCATCCTGTAATTATATTCCATATTGGATCTCTCAAATGTGAATGATTGTACATTTACCTACATTAAACTCCATCTTCTAGCTCTCAGATGATTCTTGAATTTTATCAAAATTGGGCCTCAATATATCCACCTCTGATTTAGATGAGACACCTCTGCATAGTTTTGTCTTATCTGCAAATTTTGCAGTCTTGGTATCAATATCATTGCATTTATATGTATCAAGAACAAAATTGATCTCAAAACCGAGCCCTGTGGCACTACACTTTTTGCCCCACACCACTCAGAATAGTCCTTATTTAAGGAGCTGAGCGGCGCATGAGCTGCAGAGGTCAGCGCCCTATAGATGACTGCTAGCGTTAGGGCCAGCGAACTAGAGCTGTCAAGACCCTTTTACACCTCGACGCAGTGATCCTGGATAACAAGCTGCAACAGAGCAGACTCGCTGAGGAGAAGGGATCGAAGATGGAAGGCTAACCCGATTCTCAAAAAAGTCTGCTGAAGTCAGATGTGTTAGGCTGAAAGGTACAAATATCACAGTCAAGTTGTAAACTACGACACAATGCATTCCTTTCTATGGACTACATTCTGCTACTCGCAAAGCCCTTTTCAAGGCTTGGTAGCGGGGAATTGAGAACAAACGAAGCAAGTCAGCTTTAAAGCATTATTAAACTCTGTGTTTGACCATTAAAAGATCTCTGATGTTGGTTTCTGTCCATGTGTAAAATTATATTGAACACTTTTTTCAGTCACCATTGGTATTCAGTTTCACTTTGCTTCCTCCCAAGCTATAATACTTTGTGCAGGATGTTGTCGTTGCTACTGAATTATTTAAAATATAAACATAGAATTGATCACAAGATCTATAATAGTGATAATCTCATTGCAGGTGTTATGGATGAACTCAAAAAGAGTCTTGCAGATGCAAAGACAGAAAATGAAAGATCTGAGAGGGTACTGAAATATTATGAAGGTAATTAATTGTAAACATAACTTCATGGCAGATATTCTTGAACTTTATTACGCCTTAGTGTTGGTTTCTTGCTCGTCTCTGGCAGGGCTAGCATCTTTTAATCCTCCACATTCCATAACGTTTGACTGCCTCAAGTGATGTGCTACCAATGTCCAGACATTACACACCAAAAGAAAAGACATTTAAAAAGAAACCTATAGTTGACATCAGTTTGCATTCCAGTGTTCAGAAATTCTGTAGGAGAGATCAGAGATTTCCCTGAGGTCTTACCCCCATCCAACTAACTGATTTGGAGTATAATGTTATAATTGACGACTTGTTCAATATTAGTTAATTCTTTGTAAATAATTCTTTGCTCATTAACCACTGCCATCCCTCCAATAAAAATTTATGCAATTTAATCTGCGACGGCATTATTTTTCAGTACTTCACGTTTAACTATGGTTGTTGACTTTGAGAGCCTGTAGCCTTTTCATTTGTCTGTCTATAGATATGATTTGATTGTGTGTAGAAACTTAAATTGTGCGAGAGTAATTCCTTTGCTAATGTACTTAATATGTCGTTCCAATTCCTGTGCTAACACTTCATGTGATTTTGCGGTAGTTGTTTCAGTAGCAATTTGTTTTACACAATTAAATTACTAGCCAGCCCCGTGTTGAGCTCTCTTATTGGTGACATTTGGCTACATAATTCATCGCTCAAGTGAATACATTTGTTGCTACTTACTATTAGGGCTCTGTATCCACACAGTTTAATGTCATTAATTTTGTTGATAGAAACTTAATATGGATTTGATTTTAATTTTTAAATAACTGCCATGTCAATCAATCAGCAAAACATTGGGGAAACCAACATAAAAATAAATGGAGGGATACCAAAACCTGTGTAGAGTGTCTGCCATAAGACATAATATCAGATATGGGAAGATGTGAATGAAGCAGATAAAAAGAGAATAAAGATAAAAAAGACAAAATACAGCACAAAGTTATAAACAAAAGGAATAATACAATGAAGAGTATTATAATACATTCTTCGTTGTTTTATGATGCAGATAATAGACAATTAACAAGTAACAGAAGACACAGATATTGCTTTTGAAAGCATGTAATTATATAAGAATGGAATATATGTCATAGAAACACAAGCAAACAAATGAATAAGTCTTGCATAAATATCAATACAATTATAAATCATTAGATTTTTTATAATTAGACAAGTACAGTGGTTTGGACATTTAGAAATGACATAACACTATGTTGACAAAATTGTAAAGAAAGGTTGACGGCAAATAGGCAAGAATAAGACAAATATAACTCTCTCAGAATGCACCACAAAAACAGAAGATCAAAATTGGAAAATCTATTACTTCTAACTTTCATTGCATGACGACACTTGATCTGAGTTACCATTATTTGTGGTTATAAAGTGGTATGTGCAGTATGTAACTGTTTTGTTTGTTTGATTAACCTCATCTAGGCGTTATTCATGACATAACATCAACTTTCAAGAATGGAGGCGAAGAGGTGCCCGTGGTGTTGAATATTGATGGTGAGTTTATCAATCTTTCTCATGATTTTAGTTTCACATACTCGTGATACTTACTTTCTGTGTCCGACAACCCAACAGAGTGTTCGGCCATAAACCAGCCATGATGGACGCTCTTTCATTTGCTACCATCAGATCTTCCATTGTACAGCATTCTGGGAGAGTTAGGTAGGTATGCTGGGTTGTGGGTGGTCCGACATTCACAGACTTCACAAAAGTGTGGTGAGAGTAAGCTCAGATGACGGTCCACTCGAATTGCTGCATCAATTTTGGCGATGGCATCTTCTGACGCAGCAATATGCGCCTGGCCTGGTCTCAGAAGATCTTTCGTTAACTCACGTCCTTCTTTAAACATCGTTGTCCAGTTCTTCAATGTTGTATTAGACACACATGTCAACTGATCGACATCCTTCAGCTGTTAGAAACCGAATGACCGCTCGCTGATCAACTCTTGGCGGATTCTGTATCATACCCGCCATGTTTTCAATGGTCTGCTGAGGAAACTATGAGTCAGAAGATAATGAAATTTTCCAAACTTGACGGTTGGTATGTGCTATTTACACCAGAAGTGATGTTATCATGCGCATCATATGTGTGTTCACTTGTTGCAGTTTGGTCCGGTTTCATTTGAACACGCCTCGTATATATAAATTGCATTATTTGTCCCTTTTTCAGATTGTTCTTTTGACATTTAAAAATTATTTTGTTGTGTGTTTGAAGCATGATGATTCACATAAAAATGTTGTAACATGTTTACATGTACAATTTAGTATAATTTGTTAATTATACATTTTATCTAGCTGTACAATTTAGTTTAGTAAATAAACTGTTTAGCTCTTTTCATTGAAATGTTTAAAATAACAACAATACAATGTTTGCATAGGCATCTGAGTCAGTTGCGTTGGCCGAACACATCTTGACCAGTCAAAACGGCGCTCTTCCAGGCCAGTAGGAACACTGCCGCGTCCAGACTTGGCAGTTGGGATGTCGACCATGATCCCTGTGGGCTCCTGGGAGGGAGCCGGGTACTCCGCTGATTTGGGATGGGGGCTGCAAGAATGGAGCGTTTGATGAGTTCTCCTTCTCCTAAGTGTTGAACCGGTGTCAGAGGCTATTGAATTCTGCTCTCGAGCTCCACCTCTGCACCCTCTGAATGTTTTCCTCTTGCGAGGCGATGAAATTCTTTCTCCGTTTAGAATACAGAAAATGTGACGGTGCCTAGGGTCTTCGGTGGGGGAGCAAGTGAAAATTTACATCAAGCCGTGAAGAAAAGCCTTTGTATATCTCATCTTTTCTTGGCCTGGCACTGGGGAGCAGCCAAGCAGAACGAGCGTTGTCATGTAGGCCTCGAATTGTGCGACTGGGAGATGACCGATATTCTACTGAAAATGGCCATATAGTTTTACTAAAATTTCCAAAGATCGTGAACACAATGCATCGTAACTTGCTAAATACACCACTCATATGAATAAAGACACTCTCACAGTAAAGCAGCTCTGCAGGGCAACGATCAGTGCAAATATTAATCCGTTCAGAAACTCGAGAACATCCGAAATAGACACAAACACCGGAGCTAATCGCGAATGCAGCTAATCAAGTGCAGCTTAAACTTTACATATATTCAAATAACCATGTTTGAAAAAGTCATTGACATGAAACTATTTGATCTAATTTAATCCTCAGGACAAAGCTACCCAGATGTCTAAGACAGTTTGTCTGAATATCAGTCTTGGCCCTTGTTGACTTGCAAGCATAGCCCACAGTCTATCGTGCAGTACCACATCACATGAATGGATATAACTACTTTCACAAGGAGCTTAACTTACAAGCTTGTCACTGTTTATATGTCATGTAGATGGATACTTATCTTGTGTTAGACACATTAAAGAAAATAAAAAATAACCTAGACTACATTGATATATTTTATTAAAATTGTACTGTTATTTGCACATCTTTTGTATTTTACATGATTTGGTATGTAACATAGTGTTTTCTTCCAGTCCAACCAACTGTAAATGGATACTGCTGGATTTTAGGAAGGGAACTGGTCACATTTGACAGAAGTTGAGACCTTGTACAATGAAGCCTGGAAAACTTCATCACCAAGCAATAGTATCCATTGAGGGCATGCGAGGGGCAGCTAACGTATTGATGATTACTGATGCAATGAAAACCTAACTGCTAGAGCATGATGTCCTTGTTCCTCAGACATCTAAAAAAAGCCCCAGGGGACACCAGCAATGGGAGAAGCAATGTAAAAATATTTTTTTTTTTTAAAACTTTACACCCTATATATGTTTTGTATAACCTGGTATTATTAAATTACATCAGCATCTGTATTTAGACTTAATACAGGTAATCAAATGAAAGTAAGCTTATTACATGGACTGGACAGAGCAGGTTCAATTGTTTTCCATCCATTAATGTTTGAAGAACTTGGACTTACAAAAGTTAGAGATATGTTAACCTCTTAAAATGTCACAGAAAAAAAAAATGAAATGTTCTGATAGGTAAATAACATGACAGCTCTGTCATATTAAAGGAAGTTGGCCATACCTAGAAATGAATAATATGATATATTGACTGGATAATCCGTCCTTTAGCAGTAGTTACACTGTTGTGGGTCCCATCTTCTGTTCCAGTGGTCTATGTCTTGTACCACAGTAGACCAGTGGATAATTAGTCATCCATCTGTAGCATCATGAATGTTTGTGATTTGGTGGTCATCTTCGTGGTTACTTCTTGTTGTCACTGTTCCATTGATTGTTCGTTATTCGCAGTAAGGGGCCAGTCCAACGATGTTTGACCTTGTCGACATAAATAACTACATCTTCCACCAGGGACAATTGATGTATATCAGAGTTATGTAGATCTTATGAGCGCTGGCAATGAAGTGTGAGGCTTGGACCACTCTGAGTTTGGACTCGTAAATGACCATGATTCCTCTGCATAGCACATTGCAGGTAGTATTGTTGAGTTGAAGAGAGATTTGTATAGGTTCTGGTCGTGACTGTTAGCTGTTGTCCAGTACAGGCTTTATAGATGAAAAAGCAGCTCAGTTAGGGGAATGCCATCTTGTCAACTCTGGATTCAAGTTGCTCTATATGTTAGCAGGTATCCAAGATAGATGTATTCATCCACATCATCCAGAATCTCTCCATTGAGGATGACTTGATCGCGGGAGCGAAACAAACTATAGCGCATGACTTTCCTTGCAACTGTTCATTTTGAGTCCAATTTTCTTTACCTTTCGATGGAGTGCTGCTAGCATTTCATTGGCATCTGTGATCAGCACTAAATCATCTGCAAATTAAAGATGAATTAGCCGGCTGTCATTTATGTTGATGCCGAAGGTGTTTTAATTGCACCAATTGATGATGGATTCCAAGCAAAGGAAAAAATACATGGTGAGATGAGATCCCAACAAAGGACTTCTCTCTGTATGGGCAGTACTACCGGTCATTGGAAGGTGGTCGAGCAATCTGTGTAGCACGTCAGCAAGGATTCTTTTGTATTCAGAGTTGACCCTGTGGTCTAATAGAGACTGCCAGATGAATTTTGGTTCTACAGAGTCAAATACTTCATGTGGTCGGTGAAGGTGTAGATTAGTGGGTTCTGGTACTTGTTTCGATCAGTTGGCAGCAGGTTGAAATATGTAGGGTCTGTCGTACTGTAAGTGCGATGAAACCCAGCGTTAAGGGTTGGATGTATTCTAGCTATAGTTCGTTCCAAATTTGCTTAAAACATTTTTGCTCAATTTTCTCAAAAACTACTATACTTATAACAGTAATTTGTTGCAAGCAGAATTGTATTTCTTACCACCTTAAGATTTCATGTTTAATGAATTCACAGGAAATGTAGTTTTAGAATAGAGACATTTTTTAAATATAGTTTTTCATATGCACAAAACAATGTTAATCAAACCTTAGATTTTACAGTAATACACTAAAAGGTGACGCTGTTTTCTAAAGGCGTATCCATACTACATGTGGTAACATTCAATGAGACGTAGGGAACTTTACTCAATGAGTATATGTAAAGTTAAATGTTCTTTTGCTATCAAATCGTGTTATAATTCTTTTTGCGGCATCGGTTCTGAGTGAGACTGATCTTCACACGACTAAAGATGATCACAAAAGATTCGTTGTGCAAAGCAGAAAAATAAACTATCAGTTGTTACTATTGTATTTCACCCCAAAAATGAGTGCCACTCTATATTTTCATACAGCTGAAAAACATCCTAGTGTTTGTTAGTGCGAATATGACTAAGATGAGCCACATGAATATTGCAGAACCTTGGACATTGAATTAACGATATTGTAGTCTTCATCAGTTGATCTACTTTCTTAGGATGCAGTAACAAAGTTTGAATTCATAAAGATATAGTGGAGCGTGTAGCCTTGTTGACAGTGAGCTGGCTTGCAAAGATTGGGATTACAGTTTGCAAGAGTTCAAAATCACGGACAGACAGAAAAAATATCCGGGCATGGTTTGTTCCTGGTATGAACACTCCTCCAGTCGACCCAACTGACGTATGAGTTGGGGAAGGTATTAACAGCAAGAAAGAGAACTAGCCACTCCACCTCACATTGGATGTGGCTTAGTCCATGAAGAGTTAGCTTCATCCCCGACGGCAGTTGTTACCACGTGATTTACCTATACCTTTTAGTTCTTAATATATTGTAAGACAATTGGTGGAGGTGTCAGTAACTGAAATTGGCACATGAACTGCTTTAATCTGATTCTGACGACTCAAAGAGATTAACTACTGCTAAGAGCTGGATAAAATCCAATCCATCTGGTTGCCAATATGCTTCTTCCTATCTGAGCACATGCTCTTCACTTTACTTCAGTACTGAATATCTATTTTTGAGAGGGCATCAAGGGTCAATTCTTTAACATCACACAGTTTTAAAGTCTTGACCTTTGAGTGCAGCCCACACAAGTTCAATGGGGTTAAGTGTGAATGATACGGTGGTAGTCAAAGAGAATTGTGGTCATGCTCTGCAATTATCTTGTCAATCAAAAACATCTTGTCTTCCTAATCCGCCTCACACGCTGCAATAATTCTGGTTTTAAATTGGTGGGACACAAAGATAAATATTCATGATTACTTGTTTCATGCTTGATAAAGTTGGAAAAGAAGTTCTGCGCTACTTATAAGACCAGTTTCTTTGCTACCTGCATGAGCTATTACAATGTGTTGACCCGTGTTAGTTGAAGTTTCTCTTCTCTTAATTCCATCCAGTGATCGCCATTCTTTCTCTTATGTATGGTGAGGATTTACTTACGATTCGTCCAAATATACAATCTCGTAGTCCTCCATCCTGCGCTCACTAATCTGCCTAAGGTATTTGCTTTGTACGGCAATGAGGTGGGGTTTTTCACAAATTTTGTTCCTGCCACTAACAGATTTTCATAAAGTGAAACCTCTGCACCTAACAACTCTCTCATCATCATGTAGCATGTCCTTTATAGAACGTCACTCCCATCACAGTCTGTCTGAAAGAAACTCTTTCCCTTGCCAAAACTCCAGCCTCCGCCACAGTCATACATTGGTATTCCTCTCAAGACTTTTACTTTTCTCGTTTTGTTGGTGTTCTGCGATAATTTCTTCTGGCTGTTCAGTCTTTGTATTGCCATGGTTAGTCTTCTGATTTCTTTCGAGCAGTCACCATTCTTGTCAATTCTGGAGCCCAGATATTCAAAATGCATGACCTGATCTATTTCCTCACCATATACTGTAAATTTATGTTGACATTGTGTTTTGTCGGTGGTCATTATCTTTGTTTTGTTTATGTTTATAATCAGGTTTTGATCTTTACTGTGTCCATTTACAGCTGAAATTAGCTGCTCTAGCCCTTCTGCACTTCTTGAAAGTATCACTGTGTCGTGTGTGTATTGTAACTCTGGAATCTCGTACCCGTCAATCGTAAATGTATCAAAACTTTCATTATTCTCATCTTCTCTTAAATGTCTCATTATCCATTCCGCATAGATGTTATATAGATAAGATGAGAGGATACATCCCTGTCTTACTCCCTTTTGTACTGTGAACTAATCTGATCTGAGATACTCAGCAGCTCGTTGATCTTGGTATAATGAGATGTATAACGGGCACAGGAAACCCCATTTCCTTCACAATGTTCCACAGATTTTGATGTTTTACTGTATAAAAGGCCTCTATAAAGTGGTTTTTTATTTGAAATTTCAATATAGCAATGACTTTGCAGCCGAACCTTTAGTTTATGAAGTGTAACAATGCCATTTTTCCTGAACATTTTCACAATCTCACGTCTAATAACATCTTTGTCGAAATCATTGTTTTTTTTTTTTCCTGCCTTATTTTAGCCAATGCGAAAAAGATATTCCATCTATGACTAGCGCTTGTTGTGTTCTATTTCTAGGATTTTGTATGTCGTGATATAAACGTCCCCTTCTCTGCAGAAGTAACTATACAATAGTAACCCACCTTCTCCATCGTCATGAATTTGCACTTCAAACTCATTTCTAAATTGATAAGAAAGTAGCTTGTTCAACCTCTCCTAACGGAAAACAAATAACTTGTAGATAAGCCACATACATGGGTGCAGAAGAAGTGGGAATGACTCGCTTGAGTTGTTTTTCACGAAGTTCCCGACTCCTCACTAAAAATAACTTTGCTTTTGTAGACGATAGCACACATTAAATGGAAAACTGGAATTTGTTACTGTAAAACTTGTAAAGTTTATTTTTTAGGAGGACTGTTTTTGAACTGCACCAAGCCATCTGTATTATACCTATGTGGAGATAGGATGTGTAGTGCTGAGCAAAGGCCTGGTGAAGTGGTAGGCCAGTTAGGACATCCTTGCTGGGTGATTTTCTGGGGGGGGGGGGGAGTATAGTATCTAGGGCATGGTTGATTTCTGGAAAAGGGGTGTTTGGGGTAAATATACTGATAAGACATGTTAGTCAGGTTCAGGTAAACATACTGGCCAAGACCCTCACCTCGGCTTCCTAGTAGCCCTCCCTGGAAACGAGTTGTTTTCAGGGCAGCCTGGCTAACGGGATGAGGGATCTACGTGATCCCCATAGTAGTGAGTGACACGCAGATGAATCAAAGCATAGGACAACCGCCTGGAAAACCCCGGTCCACCTTCATCAGCATGCTTGGGATGTCAGGAAAGCTACTGCAACCCACCACTTAACGTCCTTTTCAGGGTGCACAAAAGAGTAACCTAGTCATTGTGGGTATTCGCAAACAACAACTTTGCCAACAGCACACTGGATGTAACACATCACACTGGCCACCAATAGCACACTGGATATAACACATCACACTGGCAGCAATATATCACACTGGCTGCCAACAGCACACTGGATGTAACACATCAAACTGGCCGCCAACAGCACACTGTATGTAACACATCACACTGGCAGCCAAAATCACACTGTATGTAACACATCACACTGACAGCCAACATCACACTGTATGTAACACATCACACTAGCCGCAAACAGCACACTGGATATAACACATCACACTGGCTGCCAACAGCACACTGTATATAACACATCACACTGGCAGCCAACTGCACACTGGATGTAACACATCACACTGACAGCCAACAGCACACTGGATGTAACACATCACACTGTCTGCCTTTACTTCCCATATTTGCTTTGGTGCTAAATTTTTTATGCTTGGTTGACACAGACTCTGTTTGTGATTTTACGAAATCTCCCACATTACTTGGGGATTAAACATAGATTGCTCAGCTGGGCAGTCAGCGCACTAACCATTGCGCTAGGCTCCTTATGTATATATGCATACATATATATATATATATATATATATATATATATATATATATATACACACATATACCCACATGCATATATATTTGTGTGTATATATTTCACAACAAAAGGTAAAGATAGTACCATAGCAAACACTGTCTGGTCAGAGAGGAAGTGTTAGAGATGTAATTGTACTTGGCTCAGCTTATTCCTGAAATGTGGTGGCCTTCCCAAACTGTAAGTCGGGTATCCATTAACAACTGGATCTTGTTGAGACCAGGAATTGAACCTGGTCCTTTTGCTGTGAAAGTCAAGCACTGCAACCACTTTGCCACTCAGATGCTCGAAAGTATTTGGAAGAAAGATATATATATATATAAGTATCCAGTTGTTCGCTGATAAAATTGGTGAATATTTTTGTTGCTGTTAAACAACAGCTGTAAAAACACATACATCGTATTGAATTTGTCAGAGGTGGTGTTTCTGGCGAAGATCTATTGGTTGTAACATAGGTTGTAGTTTCTTTATTTATGCCAACACCGAACTGATTTACAATTGTTTAGGTTATTGTTGGATAATTGTTTACATTAGCAATTTGTTTTACATGATAAGGTTACAAACGCCATGCACAGCTCCGCTTGGTCATCTTTCACAACAGGTTTGTTAAAATAAAAATGCAATTTTTATTAGATCCCTGGGATCCGCAATAATAATGTCTACAACCAACTTCCTTTATTGTTACTATTTGTTATTCTTCTGAATCCCAGATAAACAATTCATTCACTCATTTTCTGTATCATAATTGAAAAGTTGTATCTAGACCTTTCTCTCAATCTACATTGGCTACTCCAAACTCAGCGAAGTATGCATTACCATAAGCTGGAGAGCCTTCTGTGTCTATACGGGCTTATCATAGCTTCACTGTAAACTCATTTCAGTATTCACCATCTTCTTCTCCTGATCCTCACAAAAAAACAACTTATGCATTCTTTTATTCCTGATTCATATATGGGGTGTTATTTAGGACCTTTTTTTCAAACCCAGAAGGCTACTCCACACTTAGCAACCTTTTAATCTGTTAGTGGCAGGATGTGCAAATCCATGAGGTTGGAAAAGCTTCTTCCCTAGAGTGATTAGAATGCACTGTTAGTTGCCTCTTACATATACTCTTTAGCAGTGGCTCAGTTCTCATCTCTATCACGCAATCAGCCTTCCCAGAACCTACTTGTACTTCTTCTTCTTCGTACGCTGTCAGACGTCAACTTGAATTTGTTCGAAGAAAGCAGCTGTCATCCTGAGGCTGTCGACACTTCCATAGAGCTTGTCTAGTGTTGCCACTGGTGATGGCCACATGTGCTTTCTCTGGTCCTCGTATGTTGGGCAATTTTGCAGCAGATGTTCAGCGGCCATTTTCCCTGTACCACATGTGCATTCGTCAGTGCCACCTATCTTTAGTTTATTGAATAGATGGTACCTCAGTCTGTTGTGGGTCTGTTGTGGCCTGTGCGGAGTCTGAAGACCACAACCTGCTCTCTTCTGTTCAACTGGTTATAGGCGTCATTTTTTGTGTAGCCAGTATGCTCTGTTTCCCATTTGACATGTATCTGTCCCAAATAAACCTTTTGGACTCTTCGTAGGTCACACTAGAATCTGGTTGTGCTAATCTTGCACCTTCTTTTGCCAGTCTGTCTGCATCCTCGTTGCCTTGAATGTTACAGTGGGATGGAACTCACTGTACCACTACTCTTTTTGGTGCGGACTGCTGGCATAGTTGACAGAGTACTGTTCTTAAATCATTAAGTTCTGTATTTTTCTGGCTTTTTAGTACTGTAACCACGGAAAGGGCATCTGTAAACAGGACTATATGGCTTTCATTGTTTTCGCCTGTCAGCATTGCTTCTACTGCAGACTTCAGTACCTCTGCCTCCACTCTGAAATTGCTTGAGAATTTTCCAGTTGCCACTGACAGTGTTATTTTTCTACCATTTGTTAGAACCTACTTGTACAACCTATTGTGTTCTAATAGTCATAGAGTTTGGTTGTTTGCTGGTGAGACTGACACACAATCTGTAATATTAATGTTGACTCCACTCTTGCTATCATAAACATTGCTAACTGTGTATAACTGCTACTGTAAGAAATACATTATCATTGTACAGTAGCAAGTTAAAATATACCCATTGAAGTAGCCAAGTGTTTTTTGACTAGGTTGCTTTACTGAGCTGACTCATGCCAGATAACACATGTTGAAATTGGATCCCCACAATCAGTACGATTGCTTTTTTGTGACCCTGGAAAGGGTGTTAAGTGGCTGGTTGCAGTAGCTTTCCTCATATCCCAAGCATGCAGATGAAGATAGACCGAGGTCCTCCAGGCGGTTGTGCTATGCTTGGCTTCATCTGTGCGTGGTTCACTACTACTGGGTTCAATAACATACGTCAAAGCTGCATTTTTGCTTATATTGATGATCATTTATTTTCTTTAAATTTGCTTCATAAACGAATGGTTGATAAAATGTTTTATGGAAAAGAAGTACTGCTATTGTGTTCTTAGCAGCTGTGCCACAGATCACTTGTACTTCCACAAATGAGGGGTTGTTGTTGTTTCGAATGCAGGATTCCGTGGCGAAGTGGTAAAGTCATCGGCCTTGTGATCAGGTGGTGTGGGTTCGACTCCGGACTCCGCTGTCTTTTTCACGGGTGCTTGATGCAGAGTCCCCTGCATCTCGTAGTCGCCCCCTAGTTGTCTTGTCCTTGACTTGGCACTGGGGTCGGGTGGCTCAAGACGTGAGAGTGAGGATAAAAAGTAGCGCAGTTAATCCTTACTAAAAATAGCGCTAGCAAAATAAATTATTCCATCATCGTCTACGATGGACGGCGGCCTTTGCCTTGTTGTTTCAAATGCCCACAATGAGTAGGTTACTCTTATGTGCGCCGTGAAAAGAGCATTAAGTGATGGGTTGCAGTAGCTTTCCTCACATCTTGAGCGTGCTGATGAAGGTGGATCGGGGTCCTCTAGGCGGTTGTGCTATGCTTGAGTTCATCTGCATTTCGCTCACTACTACGGAGATCACGTCGAACCTCACCTTGTTAGCCAGACTGTTGTCCTTGACAGCAGCCCGTTTCCAGGACAACCAACAAGGAGGTCAGGTGAGGGTCTTGACCAGTATATTTCTCCTGACCCTGGCTAACATTCATCAGTGTGTTTTGCCTGACCAGACGTTAGCCTCATCGTCCCCAAACGAGGGGTTAACATATCATCTTTGTATATTTGTCCTCATTGTATATAACTGCTGTGAAGATATTAAAGTTATGGTGATAACTCCTGAATGCAGTTACCAAGATTAAGGCTCAAGCTGCTTCCTCTTGGGCATATTGAGCAGTGAGGTAGATGTCACATTGTTTTCTATATGATAAAAACGGACCTCATCAGTTATTCAGAACGTGTTTTCAAGAAAATATCAGTATTGTTCTCATGTCGATTAAAATGTCTGTTTTATATTTTTTTCAACCTGTATTAACCTACTTAGATGTCGTTCCTGTCATTTGTGTTTAGAAATATATATAATAGTTATTGTCAATAACAACATTCAACAATATTTATGTTGCTAATTATACTTTCAGAATGGGATGCAAATAACATTTGCTTGAATTATGGGTACATTGAAAGTAAGCTTTTACATTTTTTATCTGAAGTGTAAGGGATACAAATATTTATGTGTTTAGATAGATTGAACTGATCTCAGTTCAGCAGATGAATGCGTATGGAAGAGACGAAGGTTGTACCTCTTGTAAAATTTAAAACTGTCGTCGCACTGTTGTTGCAACTTTTTATTTTCATTTGAAAATGTATAATACGTAAATAAACATCAAATGATTGTCTAAAGTCATTCATTGCTTGTAACTAGATGTTACTGTTAATTAAAAAAGCTTCAATGTGAGTTCATTGTAATTTTTTAATACGTTTAAAAACTGGCTTAATAAGTATTTAGTTATGCTGCAATGTCTCTGGTACCCAATGACATTCATACTAATGTGAGACATTTTTATTATATGGTATGTCTACACTTCTTAAAGTGTTAAGATGGTTATCTGAGACTTCATGAATCAAGACAGTCATTGTGTCTGGCTCTCAATTCTTGCTCTGAAGGCACAGAAGGGATGGCTGTAGCATGAGCTGATAGTGAATATAGAGGCCTAATCCATGTGTGTATCTACTGCCGAAGTCATACTGGGATTCATGGCAATGAAATAGGTGTGATTTAAGCTTTGAAATCACCTATTGTGGATCATTAAATATGGTTAGAAGGAACATATTGAATTCGATCTATGTCCACCTACTGGATGACACAGCAGTAGATGAATTGGTGATCTAGATTTTAAGATTGCCATAAAATGTGGGATGAGAGGTCAGAACAGTAGTGTACAGCCATTGAGCTACTGAAACTATATTCCTCTTCACCACTTGTCGAGAGAGACACTGGGCAGCTATGGGTCTACCTGGAGTGCGGTGATGTAAATTTTTTATAAGAATGTGTTAAAGCTGAATCTAAAATTCAATTGTAGAACTTGAAAAGATTACAAAACTGCAATCCATGACCGACAGAAGAGACTGCAGAGCCCAGCAGCAAGCAGAGAAACTCAGAAGACTGACTGACCATCCAATGCATCAGAGACTAAAATATTTTGGAAATGGGAAACTAAAGCGGAGAAACTTTGCAGAAAAAGCCAAAGCAAAGATGAACGAAGACCCTATGAACGCACTAACAACACCAAAGCCCATCCCTACTGTACGAAAACCTACCTGGAGGCAGCATATATTTCCAGAGGTGGTAGAAAATATACCAGATATTGGAAACAAAAACTGCCAGACTGAAAAAGAAAGAAGAGATACTACCCTGAGTTACATAACGGAAAACTACCCAAGCATGGACTGGACCCATGCATACACCGACGGTTCTGTAGCAAACCAACACAGAACAGAGGGGCAGAGGTATTCCTGAGCCTACAAAATGGCAGAAAAATAACACTATCAGTGGCAACTGGAAAATACACAAGCAATTTCAGAGCGGAGGCAGATGTACTGAGGGCTGCAGTAGAAGAAATCGTGACAGGTAAAAGGAATGAAAGCCATATAGTCCTGCTTACAGATGCCCTGGCTGTAGTCACAGCACTAAAAAGCCAGAAAAATACAGAACTTATTGATTTAAGAACAGTACTCTGTCAACTATGCCAGCAGTCCGCACCAAAAAGAGTAGTGGTACAGTGGGTTCCATCCCACTGTAACATCCAAGGCAACGAGGAGGCAGACAGACTGGCAAAAGAAGGTGCAAGACTACCACAACCAGATACTAGTGTGACACGAAGAGTCAAAAAGGCTTATTAGAGCTAGATACATGACCAAATGGGAAATAGAACATACTGGCTACACAAAAAAACGATGCCTATTACCAGTTGAACAGAAGAGAGCAGGTCGTGATCTTCAGACTTTGCACTGGCCACAATAGACTGAGGTACCACCTATTCAACAAATTGAAGATAGGTGGCACTGACCAATGCTCGTGTGGTACCGGGAAAATGACCGCTGAGCATTTGCTGCAAAACTGCCCAACTTACGAGGATCAGAGAGAGCAGATGTGGCCATCACCAGTGGCAACACTAGACAAGCTCTATGGCAGTGTCGACAGCCTCAGGATGACCGCTGCTGTTTTCGAAAAAATACAGGTTGACGCCTGACAGCGTACGACGACGACGAAGAAGAAGAAGAATCTAAAATGTATTAATGTTTGTTCTTTACAAATGTAATATTCTTTCTTGAATGATTTTTGTGTGATTCATCATTCACCTTTTTGCTCTAATGCGATGCATAGGCCACCAGTCACATTTGACCCCTTTTCTGGAAGCCTGTATCCGAGATTTTGCAGTGGCTGATTATAAATAGCAATGTTTTAAATTTTTTTTTAAGTATTTGTTTTCTTTAGTCGCATTTTACGACGTGCTTGAAAGGTGACAGAGGTAGCAAGAACATAAATACATATTTTTTTCCCTCAGAATTACTTATTGTATTATTTCATTGTCAATATGAGATATCTAATGGTATTATTTCTGATTCTGAGATGTCTAATGGTATGATTTCTGAATCTGAAATGTCTAATGGTATGATTTTTAAAATCTGAAATGTATGAATTCTGAATCTGAAATATCTAATGGTATGATTTCTGAATCTGAAATATATAATCGCATGAATTATATCTTAACTATCCCATTATTTGTTCTATGATGCTCCAGGATCTGATTTTTGTTGTTTATATTTGTTAATTCACAAGTCAAGATTCTGTGTGAATATTCAGTATTGTAATAATTTGTTCATTGACTTAAAATTTCTTTATATTAGATCCAGAATAGGAAACAGGTCAATTATTGAACTGCTTAAAAAAATGTGAACTTTACTTGTTAGCACTTAGTTTCTTAATGTGTATTTTAACCATACAATTTGTCTTAACTAAAATATCAAATGTCCCTGTAGAAGGATCTTACATTCTTTCAAAGTGCTTATTTTGTTACTTTTGTTAAAAGACTCTATTTTTTTTTGGTTACAGTTTTTTTTGGTTACATTATTGTGATAACTTTTGAAATAGCATACCGATGAGGTTGTCATAGTAACTTCAGGTCAGTGGCACTGCCTAGTGATGACTTTCTTAAGTATCCTACCATTTTCTTTGTTTATCTGTTGTGACTGTTTATTATCCTGTAGCTAATTGTTTACGCGAGTGCAGATTGTGTTTTGCATTTCTCAAGATATCTGAATTTTATCTGCAATGAATGAATTAACATCAAGTTTTGTTTCAAGCTTGGGAAGACGTTCCAAGAAGACTCATTAAAACAAGTTCATGGGGATCAGTCAATGAGCTGTACATGATGTTACAAAGGGTGTAAGCGATTCAAGAATGGTCAACTGATGATTATTCACGTTTGGGACTACCCACTGCATCATCTGATGATGCCCATGTTGACAATGTTCATGAAATGATGCGTTCGAATCATAATCTGACAGGAAATAGCAGTAGCACCATCTCCATAAAATCATGACATCACATTCTAACAGAAGTTACAGATGCATTGGGTAGCTGAGAAGTTCATTTCGCGACTGCTAATACAAGATCAGAAAAACAATCATGCTGCTATCTGTCAGGAACTTCCGAATCGTGCTACAAGGATGACAACTCCATGAAGAAAATAATAAGTGATGAAGAATAGCTTTATGGATAAAGCCTCGAAATGAAAATGCAGCCCTTGCAGTGGTTGGCAAGAATTCGCCAAGCCCAAAAAAGTGTGGCAAGTCATGTTGGCAGTGTTTTATTTACATCAGTGGTGGGCACCGTGCATTTTTTTTTGGAGGGGCATACAGTTAACCATTGCTACTATGTGGAAGTGCTGAAAATAGAAAAGTGTACTTCACCAAATACTTTACTTGCCTGACCTGGCCCCTGTAGACTTATTTCTGTAACTGAAATCCAACTTGAAAGGACAATTTCAGACTATAAAAGAAATTAAGAGCAATTTACAGACGGATCTATGTATGATCCCCCCAAATATTTCCAGATTCTCGTCAGTAGCGATGTATTAATATTGATGGAGGAGGGAGTATAGAAAGGAACAAGGCTGATTATTTTCCATGTGAGTAAAAAATAATTGTAAAAAAAACAAACTCTGGAACTTTTTAAACATACCTAGAACTGTACCACATATATAAATTATACGGTATCATGCATTGTTGTGAAATAAACTACCACATATAGAAACTGATTTTACCTATTTAATAAATGTTGCATACCAGTGTAGTCTGACTTATTCACTCTGTAGAGCCAATATATTGGTCTGCAAACTTTCTTACAATCCTGCTAAACCGATATATTGACTTTAACTATTGCCATACTTATATGTGTTTGAAGTTTCTCAATAATGACCTTTCCTGAATTTATAAATGTACCTTTATTTCCTACCTGGAGTTTTGCATGTCAAAAAATAAATGTGTCCAGAAGTTGAATTATTGTGCAGTGAATGAGTTAAATATAAGTTCTAGAGGACATGGTATGTACCATCACTTATATGCCATACATTTTGTCTAGTGATTACATTACTAAATTTGTTCACTGAACTATGAAGCTTAGGGAAATCATTGTTACATCTAGTTCAAATTTGGTATAATTACTGTCACATTTGGTTAAAGTGGTCATAATATTCATTGTCAGTTAATTATAAGTATTGTATAATTACTGACATTTAGGAAGATTGTCATAATACTAATTGAACACTGCATACTGTTTTGTGTCTAACTGTTTCAATTCATTCTTTTCACTTAAAATTTGTGTTTTATACTTTCCATGTTTTTGTGCAAAAATTTTCATAATTTATCTCTGATTATTACTTTTATATTAGATTCTCAATTGTCCAGCTGATAATTGTGTATCCCACTACTTAAACAATTGTGTCTGTTATGTTTTTCCTATCTGTTTGATAATTCTTTTTTTCACTTGTCCTAGTCATGTGCTTGCCAACTTACACCTTGTAATGGAATGTGTTCTGCTATGGATGGCATGGCCGTTGATATCGGTGTTTCTTGTCAACCCACAGGTTTGTTGCATTTTGTGCTAGCAGTCTTATGGTTATGTGTTGGATTAAGTCCAGAATATATTAAACACGTTTTTGCAAACTCCAGGTGGCATTAATAAAACACAATACTTTAGGAGAAAACTTGTATAATTTTGTTTTATGTGTTGTGATAAGTATTTTAATTTCTTTTATTGTTTAATGACCACTGTTGTGACAGCTATTTGTACTTTTCATCTGTATTTTCCTGTAATACAATATTTATTTTTGCAGCCTTTTTGTATGTCTTTTCATGGTATTGTGGTGGATATTTTCACTCTGCATGTTTAATCATAATACTTTTACAGTTGTTAAATATTTTTGTTCATCTTACCTTGATAATAATTGTGGTAATTGTTTCCAGGAAAAATATTCTTAAGTGTGGTAAAACAAAACATTCAAACAAGTATGATTTTACATGCACACTGCTTATTTGGGTACAAGAGTATTAGACACTTCTGACCTAATATTCATAGATTTTAGAATTCAGATGCAGAAATTAAACATTTAAACATCATGACTATTTATTCTTCAAGTTTTCAATTTTAAAAAAATATTGTTTAGCATAGAATAAATGTATAGCTCACATTTTGTATTGTATATGTTAGGGAACTACAAAATAGTATACATGATGTCTCAAATCCCTTACACTCATAAAAAAGTGTTGATAATAGGGTAGATATAAAGGGGTGTTGCTGGTAGGGTGAAAATAAAGGGATGTTGCTGGTAGGGTGGGTATAATGGGGTGTTGCTGGTAGGGTGGGTATAATGGGGTGTTGCTGGTAGGGTGGGTATAATGGGGTGTTGCTGGTAGGGTGGGTATAATGGGGTGTTGCTGGTAGGGTTGATATAATGGGTATAATGGGGTGTTGCTGGTAGGGTTGGTATAATGGGGTGTTGCTGGTAGGGTTGGTATAATGGGGTGTAGCTGGTAGGGTTGGTATAATGGGGTGTTGCTGGTAGGGTTGGTATAATGGGGTGTTGCTGGTTGGGTTGGTATAATGGGGTGTAGCTGGTAGGGTTGGTATAATGGGGTGTTGCTGGTAGGGTTGGTATAATGGGGTGTAGCTGGTAGGGTTGGTATAATGGGGTGTTGCTGGTAGGGTTAATATTAAGGAGTGTTACTGTTTGTGTGGGGCTAGCAAAGTGCACTTGAGTGGAACAGTTGATCAGAATTACTGTTGGTGTGGTATTATTAATATGATCGTTCAGGTGAGATGGTAGAGGGAAGGAATAAATCCTGATGTAATAATGTGTTATTCAGTGAAGATATTGTTAAGCTAGGCACTGCTGTACTTTGTTTTTTATATAATGGCAATATGGGAAAGAACAAGAACACTTTGAATATTCTGGGAGATTGTAGCAGTAGCAGAGTTTCATACTTTGTTGAGAGATAGAGCTCATCATGTGGTGGTTGACAGTAATGTATCTCCAGCTGTCTCTGTCATATGCCAGGTCGGTACACTCAGTCAGATTGTGTCCCGACAACATCTTGATGTCTGTCCAGCTGTTCCTCTGTCACCCTCTGACTGTTCTGCCCTCTACTCTTCCTTCCAATATAACCTTCAACACTATCCATCTGTACCTATCTGTTTTCCTATCTTTCCAAGAAACTCATCCACGTCTTCTGAAGATACACAATTCAAAGAATTCAACCTTCTTTCCATTTTCTTTGTCAGGTACAGGTTTCTACTCCATACAATAAAACTGAATGCACATAACATTTAATGATTCTCATTTGTAAGTTCTGAGATACTGCTTGGACAGAAGTATATCTCTCTAAGTTCTGAGATATCTGCTTGGACAGAAGTATATCTCTCTAAGTTCTGAGATATCTGCTTGGACAGAAGTGTATCTCTCTAAGTTCTGAGATATCTGCTTGGACAAAAGTGTATCTCTCTAAGTTCTGAGATATCTGCTTGGACAGATGTGTATCTCTCTAAGTTCTGAGATATCTGCTTGGACAGAAGTGTATCTCTCTAAGTTCTGAGATATCTGCTTTGACAGAAGTATATCTCTCTAAGTTCTGAGATATCTGCTTGGACAGAAGTGTATCTCTCTAAGTTCTGAGATATCTGCTTGGACAGAAGTGTATCTCTCTAAGTTCTGAGATATCTGCTTGGACAGAAGTGTATCTCTCTAAGTTCTGAGATATCTGCTTGGACAGAAGTGTATCTCTCTAAGTTATGAGATATCTGCTTGGACAGAAGTATATCTCTCTAAGTTCTGAGATATCTGCTTGGACAGAAGTATATCTCTCTAAGTTTTGAGATATCTGCTTGGACAGAAGTGTATCTCTCTAAGTTCTGAGATATCTGCTTGGACAGAAGTATACGTCTCTAAGTTCTGAGATATCTGCTTGGACAGAAGTATATCTCTCTAAGTTCTGAGATATCTGCTTGGACAGAAGTGTATCTCTCTAAGTTCTGAGATATCTGCTTGGACAGAAGTATACGTCTCTAAGTTCTGAGATATCTGCTTGGACAGAAGTGTACGTCTCTGAGATATCTGCTTGGACAGAAGTGTACGTCTCTTGCTGTTAAATATATTCTTGCCATTGCAATTCTCTTAATGATCTCCCTTTACATGTCATCATCCATAATTTTAGCTGGCCAAGGTGTAAGTAACATGGCACTTGTTCCGGACTTTGTTCATTTATATGGATGTCAACATGTGGACCATCTTCCCTTTTGGTGATCACCATAACTTTACTCTTTTTTATGTTGATTTCCAGCCCACATTTGTGACTCGTGCTGTTTATCATCTCCATTAGGTTCTATAGACACAGCTATCTGGCATTGATATCCTGATTTCTTTAGTTTTAGTTACGATGTAATTTTATTTCAAAGAACGAATTGATGTTTGCGTTGAGTTGTTTCGTTGTTGGTGTTATGTAAACTGTTAAAATTATTTTTATTGAAAATATTACACCAGTCTGGCCCATTATTTAGTTTGTGTTGTTATTGTCTGCTCTTTATTGGTGCAGTTTTGCTATATCTTTCAGTTGCTCATATGATATTGTATCTTCAAATGCATTTCTTCTCTGCTGCCTGTTACATTTTTGTTGTAGTTTCTTGTATCCTCTCTGGAGTGTGGTTTTGTTCTCACTCTCGCTTCCCACTCCCCTCCCCCACCCTCTCTCTCTCTCGGCCAAATCTCAGCTTCCATTACAGTGCATATAGTTCTAATTATTTTTGTTGTTGGTTCTTCACATTTATTTACTATACCTGAAATGCTTTTAGTAAAATAGCATTCAGGAGCTCTGTGTATTGTTTGTGAACCATTTTGTTTATGTTGCAAGGTCCTATTGCTTAGAACCACATATAATGTATTCTGTAATTTTTCCTGCAGTGTGCACCAATGATTGTCTGTCTAATAGTTCACCAGATTTTAAATAACTTTTTCAGGCTTGGTCTGAGCTTATGCCTTGAAGTTGTGTAAAATTCTGTGAGTTGTATTTGTGTGAATTGTCTCTTCTGATGTGTCCAATGCTGAATGATAGTCTGTAGAAGGAAATGGTGATCCTTCTTCTCCTTCTAGTTGCACTAGAAGATATTCTCTGTTTTCAAGCAGTTTTCAGTCTATCTGCATATACTGGAGAAAAAATGGTACATACAATTAATTAATCATTTTCAGACTTTAAAATAAGTGCACACCTTTAAACCAGTACATCTTTGTATAGATTATGAAAGCCAACTTTACTGTCAACTCTCTCCATCCAATATGGAACCCCACAGCTTTATTCCACAGATAAATCAAAGATGAGACTATTTTACTTAGACACAATATCTGTGGTCATTATCAAGACTGTCATTACAAAACTGCTGATCTAGGACAACATTATAAATCTCGTCTCATTGCTGTTAGACCTAACACAGCCTCAAGTAATAACGAACACAGACTTGTGGAATAGGCCCAAACAATAGCTAATACAGATGGACCTAAAGTGTGGTTATATGTACTTTAGGTAATATCTGACCTGTGTAATCACTCTTACTATTTCACTGCAACACATGAGAAGAAACAATATGGATAAAAAAAAATGGATAGTAAATATAACCCGTGAAAAAAGAGGTAAACAGTACAGCCAGAACCTCATGAGTGGAAGAGAAAAATATGTATACTACTTATATAGTCAGTCCTCTTCTACCCTGAGGTGTAGGTACTTAGTCAGTCCTCTTCTACCCTAGGGTGTAGGTACTTAGTCAGTCCTCTTCTACCCTGGGGTGTAGGTACTTAGCCGCTCCTCTTCTACCCTGGGGTGTAGGTACTTAGTCGCTCCTCTTCTACCCTGGGTATAGGTACTTAGTCACTCCTCTTCTACCCGGGGTGTAGGTACTTAGTCGCTCCTCTTCTACCCCGGTGTGTAGGTACTTAATCAGTCCTCTTCTACCCTGGGGTGTAGGTACTTAGTCACTATTCTACCCATGCATGTAGGTACTTAGTCACTCTTATACCATTGCATGTAGGTACTTAGTCACTGGTCTTCTGTCCTGGGGTGTAGGTACTTAGTCACTCTTCTACCCTTTGATGTAGGTACTTAGTCACTCTTCTACCCTGGGGTGAAGGTACTTAGTCACTCTTCTACCTCTGGGTGTAGATACTTAGTCACTCTTCTACCCTTGGATGTAGGTACTTAGTCACTCTTATACCCATGTATGTAGGTACTTAGTCACTCTTCTACCCTTGTATGTAGGTACTTAGTCACTCTCTTCTACCCTGTGGTGTAGGAGTAGAAGGAGATGGACCAAAACATAAACCATTATTAAGCAGCTGCTGTGTGTTCCATGGGAGATGGTGTGACGGTGATGTTTAACTAATGAGATGGTGTGACGGTGATGTTTAATGAAATGGTGTGACGGGTGATGTTTGACTCATGTATGTAGTGACAATGTACTTCTTTTATACTGAAGTTAATGGTTACGGTTTTCGTATGAAGTTTGTAACTTTTTATTTGTAATGAACAGTTATGTTTGTCATGCTTTGTGAAAATAAAGGAAAGCAATACATTGATTTTGAGTAAATAGAAAGTCAGATGATGTAAGTCATTCGTATGATAGACTGCTTGAATAAATAAAGAGGTAGCAAAAATACAGAGCTACATGTGTGAAAATAATTTCAACAATAAGATATGGGAACATTAAGAACCTTTCAAAAAGTACACCCAGTTTATGTAAGTAAGACTAAACATATGTTTGAGTTATTAAATAAACAGTGAGGGGACGGCGTGGGCAAGTGATTAAGTGACACGGCTCACAACACGAAGGTGCTGAGTTCACTCGCCATCACAGCACGGGCCGTTACCCCCAGGGAAGCAAACCCTTAGAAAATGCAAAAGGAAGCAGATCCTTACATAGAATGCACGCCGAAGTCGGATGCACTGGGCCAACAGGTGCAAAATAAAAACATAGTGCAACGCACACTACCGTGGGGAATAGAGACATAAAGGGAACGCAAACAAACAAAAAATTATTTTTTAAAAAACAAAACAATATGGTGGAAACGAAAGGCCAGTGTGGAAGTGGAAATTAAATAATATTTAAATGAAAAAAATTGACGATAAAGAATCGGTACATCATTCATTGGTACAAACTCCGAAATATAGTGCACAAAACGACGAAGCCCTAACTACAAGGACCCAGGTGCAGACACCATATGGGCAGATGTCAAATTTCATAAAGGTTATCACGATGTTATTAGTTGCCCATCCCAAGCGATGGTGGCCGCATCAACGGGCGCTTTAGTCTTGATGATGGAACTTGCGCTGTATTTGGATTATAGTGAGGAAGGAACTGTGCTGGTCGTCGGCCTCACTCTCTGGCCCCGAGCCACCTTGGACCTGTGGCAAGACATTAGTCAAGACGACTGGAGGCAACTCAGGATGCAGGCACTCTGGTCCCATCTCCCTTGAGACCAGGGGTCACTATGATACTTGTGGAATTCGAAAGTCCACCGTTTCTGCTCATCGATTTGGGAGGCTAGTGCCAATGTCACGATGTAGGTGTAAGATGACTCACAAAGATCTGACGTGGATTGAAGAAAATGTACCTGGTGATTGATAAAGCGCGGAGGTGGTACCTATTTGGAAAAGCAGGGGCAGCAGAAATGATATCAGCTCGCATAGGGACATATCCCTACTGAGCAACGTTGTGAGGCTATGCGTGGAGTAAAGCCTCGCTCAAGGCAATCTTTGCCATTTTAAGTGGCATTATATTCGTCAGCAACGAATCACGCACTTTTTTGCTTGGCATTTCTGATAATTCCTCAAAAAATTGTTACCTTATCTCATTAAGTAGGCGAGCCACGTTATACATTCTCCAACCATGGTTTTTGATTGACACTACAATCCCCTGTAATTCAAAACTTTCACCTTCACTAGTATGTATCCATGTTTAGGGGAGTTCTTGCTTAATGTTAAAAGCCAGTCCTCGCCTTCCTGAACCGCATGGATTACTGTGGCACATGTATCCCCTGGGCATTTGATTACGACATTCCCATGCAAGCAGATCACATGGATCATGCGGGTGTCGAGTTCATAGTTCAATTTTTGTTAAGAATGGCTTTGAAATTGTGTAGCGCTGTGGCAATTCGAGTAACCATACGCATATATTTTAAAACCAAGTACGGCTGATTCCTCTTCTCTTTCTCTCTCTCCTCTTGGCTTCCCTGCCAAGCCTTTTGCATCCACCTTTCAGGACACCATCTGCTGGAGATGTCGGAGCACGATTTCCGCATCACCCACGATGACTTGATTGTGCTTTGGCATCAGAATTTTCCTTCACCCAGAGGAGATGCCTTTCCAAGCTTGAAAGTTTCATCTACTCGGTTGTCCCTGGTTTGTCTTCGCTAACCTATTCCTGTTGCATCCTGGTCACAAAGTAGACGGACCACATGTGTATAGCTTCTAAGTTTTATCACGAAAACGAAGAGGATCGGTGAAGCTGGATGAGACAGCAGATGAAGCTCAGGAGAAGTCTTTCTTCCCAATCAACTGTCGCTATCGATTGTTGACCTTATGTATCTATTTATTTAGATCGCAGAAGTCCATAAAATATCATAGAAATATTGTCTGAAACTGTCCATATAATGCTAAAGAGGGCTATTTCTTCACAATTTTGCTCCTACTTAATAATTATGTAAACGATAATTAATTGACCACAATTACGCAATAAGTACACGTGAATATAAAATTATGTTTGCTCATCCAAAAAATTAATCATAATTACATCTACCTCTTTAGTAATATAAGACACATCATACTATGAGACAAAAGCAACCATCAGTGCTACGTGCAGAGCACAATGATAAAAAGACCGCCCTGGCCACATAGTAAACAATGTCTAGCACAAACTCTCCAGGCCTGATCCGGTGGTCATCCCCCGGTTCCGCACAGGACACAACAGAATGAGATGTCAAGTTTACAATAAGTTCAAGATTATCACTACGGACTTTTGTACCTGCGGCTCAGTTGTCATTTTAGCAGAACACATTTTGCAGTCCTGCCCATCGTATGCCGGCATAAGAAGTAGCATTTAGTAACAGCCTGTGCCTTTCCACGAGAAGCTGTTAGTGTTATTGAAGTGTACGAAGACTCGAGTCGACTGCTGCCTTCGTTTTAGATTCATTGAAGTCAAGGTATGAAAACGAACGAGGAGGAACAAAAAGAAGATACATAATGAACATGATACACATAGTGTACCATGAAATAATGATATCATAACAACATTCCACTATGTACAGTTAGCTAGTTAGATGCATCCGAAAGATGTCAATCTTGTATCAGCTCGTCTGTTTGTAGGTGACGAGTTGAGTAGAAACGTTATCTAGAGCAAAGTATCATCGTGGGTTTTATTGACACCCTGCACTTCTGTGACATGGGCTCCATCAAAGCTGATGCGTACATCTGGCAGGTAATCCACGGTTTTCTTTATCAATGATCATTTTTCAATCTATGAGGAAAAACTTAATTTATTTAATGACGGACCTCCTGTATGTCGCACATATTAAATGCATCATCAGGTTGTGCGAGTTCGGTTATGTGTACCAAATTTGTCATCTTTACGCATTGACTCCAAGAGGGGAATATGTATATATCTTAACTACATTTGTTTGACCTCCCTGGACATCTGAGTTTTTTTTACTGTTGGTTTATTTATCGCTTTCGTTCATATTATAAGTTTACTAATACCATGTAAAACCTTATAGTCGCATTTTACTAATATGCATATCAGAGTGCAGTGCATGTCTTCTTACTTTTCCAGCTATCATATGTACTAAGATTTATGCTTCGTTGCGTGCATTTTTAGATTTAGAGTGTACATTTCTTGCCAATGAATTGATTCTGCAACTTTCTGGTTGCCAGACCGGTTTATTGTATACCCATTATTCATTCAACATGTGACGATAAAGTGAAGCTAGTTTGATAATGTGCCCACCTGTCAAATTCTTAGAATATGTATGTGCATATTATTTTCCGTATCATTGTGTCTATTGGTCAATTGTGACAAGTCTCTCTCTCTCTCTCTCTCTCTCTCTCTCTCTCTCTCTCTCTCTCTCTCTCTCTCTCTCTCTCTGTATATATATATACACACGGTGTGTCCACAAATGATCCGATTGTAATTTTTTTTCCAAGGAATCAAATGAAGCGTAGATGCTGTCCTTCGGCAAGGTGTTATAGGAGCCCGTCATGCAGATGCGTGAATTTTTTCGTCAGTCACCCATTCAGTGTTTTCATTCACCACGAAATGACATACAGAATTGAGTAGCTTTGTTGCATCATATTTTGCCAAAAGCTAGGCTGAAGGTTGTGTGTGTCCATTATGAAGATTCAACAGACCTTTCGGTGACGATGCCATTTATTCACAGATGGGGTAAATCCCTTGACACCGACTGGTCGATACTAGAACGAACACATACGAGCGGGTGCATATACACTAACCTCCGATACGAATGAAAGGTCTGAGGCAGGTACAAAGGACAATAAAAATGATAGTTATTAACAAAAGTGAGGGTAATTAAGTTCGACCGTGTCGAACACAAGACAGGTCATCATAGCAGAGCTAAAAATATATAATGGGCACCCTCACTGCAGTCGGAACGACTTTTCATCCCTAGCAGCCCATGTCGCTCGAGGTTTTAGACAAACTTTTGGAATCCTCTGTAAAACTAGTACTTTGCATACCCAAATAAAACAACACAGAAAGAAGACGAAGGGAGCCGAGAACAAAAAGACGGAACACAAATATCAGATCGATATGTGATCACTCCGATGGGAGAGGGTTGGACTCCGCCCGGTTAAAACATACCCAAGACACATCACTCACACGCTGAGCAAGCAACAGTGAAATGTAATGTCTCTACGATTTCTTAAGGTTACGAGAAAGACTAGACGATAGATCATTTCTGTCAAGAAAGCATATTACACGCATCAATCGAACTGGCATCCACTCCCTTTAGGCGTTGTTCACACCGCTCATTTAGTTAAGAACTAGCGTGCTATATAGCTCAATTCTATATCCGTTTTCATAGTCATCGACTAAATCAGTTTTTGTCCATTATTTTACCCTTCATTCCATGTAAGGGAAGTTTGCGCATTTGTGCCCACTCTGAACTAACCCATGTTTCTTGATCTTACTATCAACATTTGAATTTGAGTTCCCCTGCACACTCTTTTGATATTCTTCTGGTCGGCCATGTTCTCCATTCCGCGCATACAAAGCATAGGACCAACACCTACAGGAAGCAGCGGTGTTTTCTGCAGACATTTGGCGTACATGATGAGATTGCTAGTCCGAGACACAACCCTATGTGGTCACTATTTGCCACATGCTTGGAATTTTACAGTGCACATATTATATTGACACAACCAAACTAATGTCATGTAGATACATGTCATCTTGACCAAACTAATGTCATGTAGAACTCATGTCATCTTGACCAAACTAATGTCATGTAGATACATGTCCTCTTGACCAAACTAATGTCATGCAGATAGATACATGTCATCTTGACCAAACTAATGTCACGTAAAGCTTATGGCATCTTGACCAAACTAATGGCATGCATATAGATACATATGTGACATTGACCAAACTGTCATGTAGGGCTCATGTCATCTTGACTAAATTAATGTGATCTACGGCTCATGTCATCTTGACCAAATTAATGTCATGCAGATACATGTCATCTTGGCCAAACTAATGGCATGAAGATACATGTCATCTTGACCAAACTAAGGTCATGTAGATGCATGTCATCTTGGCGAAACTAATGTCATGTAGAGCTCATGTCATCTTGACCAAATTAATGGCATGTAGAGCTCATGTCATCTTGGCCAAACCAATGTCACGTAGAGATCATGTCATCTTGACCAAACTAATGTCATGTAGATACATGTCATCTTGGCCAAACTAATGTCACGTAGAGCTCATGTCATCTTGACCAAAAGAATGTAATGTAGATACATGTCATCTTGGCCAAACTAATGTCACGTAGAGCTCATGTCATCTTGACCAAACTAATGTCATGTAGATACATGTCATCTTGACCAAACTAATGTCATGTAGATACATGTCATCTTGGCCAAACTAATGTCACGTAGAGCTCATGTCATCTATACCAAAAGAATGTAATGTAGATACATGTCATCTTGACCAAACTAATGTCACGTAGAGCTCATGTCATCTTGACCAAACTAATGTCATGTAGAGCTCATGTCATCTTGACCAAATTAATGGCATGTAGAGCTCATGTCATCTTGGCCAAACTAATGTCACGTAGAGATCATGTCATCTTGACCAAACTAATGTCATGTAGATACATGTCATCTTGGCCAAACTAATGTCACGTAGAGCTCATGTTATCTATACCAAAAGAATGTAATGTAGATACATGTCATCTTGACCAAACTAATGTCACGTAGAGCTCATGTCATCTTGACCAAACTAATGTCATGCAGATACATGTCATCTTGCTAAATTAATGTCATGTACGGCTCATGTCATCTTGACCAAACTAATGTCATGCAGATACATGTCATCTTGGCCAAACTAATGTCACGTAGAGCTCATGTCATCTTGACCAAAAGAATGTAATGTAGATACATGTCATCTTGGCCAAACTAATGTCACGTAGAGCTCATGTCATCTTGACCAAACTAATGTCATGTAGATACATGTCATCTTGACCAAACTAATGTCATGTAGATACATGTCATCTTGGCCAAACTAATGTCACGTAGAGCTCATGTCATCTTGACCAAAAGAATGTAATGTAGATACATGTCATCTTGGCCAAACTAATGTCACGTAGAGCTCATGTCATCTTGACCAAACTAATGTCATGTAGATACATGTCATCTTGACCAAACTAATGTCATGTAGATACATGTCATCTTGGCCAAACTAATGTCACGTAGAGCTCATGTCATCTATACCAAAAGAATGTAATGTAGATACATGTCATCTTGACCAAACTAATGTCACGTAGAGCTCATGTCATCTTGACCAAACTAATGTCATGTAGAGCTCATGTCATCTTGACCAAATTAATGGCATGTAGAGCTCATGTCATCTTGGCCAAACTAATGTCACGTAGAGATCATGTCATCTTGACCAAACTAATGTCATGTAGATACATGTCATCTTGGCCAAACTAATGTCACGTAGAGCTCATGTCATCTATACCAAAAGAATGTAATGTAGATACATGTCATCTTGACCAAACTAATGTCACGTAGAGCTCATGTCATCTTGACCAAACTAATGTCATGCAGATACATGTCATCTTGCTAAATTAATGTCATGTACGGCTCATGTCATCTTGACCAAACTAATGTCATGCAGATACATGTCATCTTGGCCCAGCTAATGTCATGTAGATACATGTCATCTTGACCAAATTAATGTCACGTAGAGCTCATGTCATCTTGACCAAACTAATGTCACGTAGAGCTCATGTCATCTTGACCAAACTAATGTCACGTGTAGCTCATGTCATCTTGACCAAACTAATGTCATGTAGATACATGTCATCTTGGCCAAAGTAATGTCATGCAGATAGATACATGTCATCTTGACCAAACTAATGTTACGTAGAGCTCATGTCATCTTGACCAAACTAATGTCACGTAGAGCTCATGTCATCTTGACCAAACTAATGTCACGTAGAGCTCATGTCACCTTGACCAAACTAATGTCATGTAGATACATGTCATCTTGACCAAACTAATGTCACGTAGAGCTCATGTCACCTTGACCAAACTAATGTCATGTAGATACATGTCATCTTGACCAAACTAATGTCACGTAGAGCTCATGGCATCTTAACCAAACTAATGGCATGCATATAGCTACATAAATGACATTGACCAAACTGTCATGTAGGGCTCATGTCATCTTGACTAAATTAATGTCATGTACGGCTCATGTCATCTTGACCAAACTAATGTCATATAGATACATACATATGGCATTTTGACCAAACTGTCATGCAGATAGATACATATGGCATTTTGACCAAACTAATGACACGTAGATACGATCTAATGTGATCTGATCAAAATAATGTCATGTAGGTCACATGTAATCTTGACCAAACTAATGTGATGTAGATATGGGCTAATGTTATCTTAACCAAACTAATGTTTTATTATACATATGCCATATTGACACAACCAATGTCACGTAGGGAACATGTCATCTTGACCAAGCTAATGTCATATAAATACATATGTCATCTTAACCAAACTAATATCATGTAGATACGAGCTAATGCTATCTTGACCAAACTAATATCATGTAGATAAGGGTTAATGTTATCTCGACCAAACTAATACCATGTAGATACGGGCTAATACCATCTTGATCAAACTAATTCATGTTTTAAAACAAAGACATACTGGTTAATAACAACACAATGCGTGAGAGAGAGAGAGAGAGAGAGACAACCAGAATAGGTTTTTAGGTCAAATCAGGACAAAGAGTTAATTGGACTGTGGTAGCTAGGACATGTTATATATTATTTAGCTGAAGTTTCGTCTAGACGACATGAGAAAACAAATCTGTGAATTATCGTATTATGGCGCTTAAAACGTCCAGCATAGCTCCAGGGATAAGCCACCACAGTGTGGGCAAGTTAAACTGGCTGAATATCCCACACTCGTTAATACTTGATAAATATGAAGTCGTTTGGAAAACGTGTTAGTCTTTTAAAGGCGGTCCAGTTAATGTATAATCGACCAGGACGTGGGAACTGGCAGATATATGAAGTCGGAGATAGTAAGACGGGCATGGGAAAGATCAGGTATATGAATAGACGACGCGACGCAAATGAAATAATTATACATAACACTAATGGAGGAAGTCGAAAATAGAACAACGGTGTTCAAGAAATACTTTTGTGTAAGATGGGGGTGAGAAATATTGAAGGTGATTAGGTAATTTCATTTTCTGTGGGAGGGGGGTATATATATATATATTTATTTATATATATATAATTTTTAAACATTAAACATTTGGTTCTAAATGTTGTTATAGCCGGGGCTGGGGTTCAGGACTAACTCTCAGCACCAGCTAAATGCTCCTATGGCGTGTGTCTCACATAGCCTCTGACAACAAAGTCAATCTTATGGCCTTCGCGCGACATAACTGTTTTGATTTCAGGAGAAGGGACGGAAGGCGAGCCACTAGCGCCTTAAAACCAGTAGTTTCTGGCAGATGGGACTCGATGGCATAGGAAGAAGGAAACTTCTGATATCAAACCATCTGAAGCCTTGCAGGTAATATATTGGCGTATCTTGTCAGGTTTTGTTAGAAATGCCCGTGTGACCTGTTTTCTGATAATTCTGAAAGTTGGTCAACGTCTACCAAATCTGACAACCAACAATGCGCGAAGGAGCACATGCAACAGGATACAATGCCTTATTCTAGAGCTAGGAAAGGCAACCTCAGCTGAGTGTTGTGGCAGGGCAGACCAGGTCCTTATCGTTGCTTGGCGACGGGTCTAGGAGTGAAGCCCTGACAGACGAACATATAGAGCATTGCTCTGCTGATACGACAGCTTCTGCAGCTTGCCTTGTCCCAAATGTATTGGTATCACCTTTCCTTTGGAGCAAACAAGGCAGACCGAGAAGGGACCATACTGCATGGACAACACATGTCTCTATATTTCTGCCCGATCTTTGTGCTAAAAGCACAATTACTATCGTCTGACTAGACGAAAAGTGCTAATGCTATATATATATTATATATATATATATATATATATATATATATATATATATATATATATATATATAGATAGATAGCTAGATAGATAGATAGATAGATAGATAGAGCGAGAGAGAGAGAGAGAGAGAGAAAGATAGAAGAGTGAACGTGAGAAAGGAATATATGGAAAACGAAAAAAGAACCAAAAACCATTATAAACATACAAATAAAGAATTTATTTTAGAAAGGGAATATTAAACACACCCACAGATTCGCGCGAGATCACTCGTACGCGCTCAGAGACAAACTAACTTTCTTTGACACAAAATCAAGCTTTCGAATGCAACCAGTGCTGTCTCGGTCTAGCAGGCTGTGATGGAGAGCTCCTTAGGACCATTCCCTTCCGCCAGAACGCCTGTGCGAGTAACGCTTTGAGATGAGTTCGAAACTGTTTACTGGTGGCAGCGTAGATAAATACATTGCAGGCGTGATGAGAAATTCCAAGCTCTTCGATAACCTTCCGAGCTGTAAAATAGGTTAAATAGTTCTGCCACGTCGGGTCACGTTTCATGGCATCAAGACTCATGTTGTCCCCGAATTGTACGCTGGACTGCATGGTAAACATTATGGTCACAGGGAGTTTGCTAAATATGAGGTAAAAGGAAATCCACATAAGTGTGGCTGTAGTGGACGTACATCTCGCGCCTGCGTGTCTATGCAGTGTTTCACTTGTCACATAAAGCTTGCCCACAGTTCGAATCTGCCTTAAGACGCACACATTCAGTAAAAACACCACAATTGGAACTGCTCCAAACATAACTAAATCTGAAGTCCAGTTCCACACGACGTAGATATAATTAAATGAATGTCTTACAGTACATTCGCCTATTTCAGGACTAACATTCCAGAAAAATGCCTGGGGTAAAGCGAGAATGACAGAAATGCACAGTATGGCAGTGATAATTTTAGACCACCTGGAGGTCTTGGAGAATTTCTCGCACGAGAAAGGTCGACAAACCGAGATGAAGCGTTCAACGGTGAATGCAAAAACGAGTAGCAGGGAGATGTACTGACACATTATCTGCAGGACATTCCAGATTTGACACCAGCCCTGTCAATACAAAAAAAAGAAAAAAAATGTTGTTATTTGGAGGTAGAGAAGGTAGTTGTAGTGATGTGATGGTAGTTGTAGCGACGTGATGGTAATTGGCGTGATGTGATAGTGGTTGTAGCGATGTGATGGTAGCTGTAGTGATGTGATGGTAGTTGTAGCAATGTGATGGAAGTTGGCGTGATATGATGGACATTGTCGTGATGTTATGGTAGTTTTCGTGATGGGATGGTAATTGTTGCGAAACGATGGAAAAAAGGGAGGGGGGAAGGGCTGTTGTAATAGGAAAGTGATTGTGGTGATATCATGGTTGCGATGGGATGGTGATTATCGAGATGTAATAATATTTGTTGCTAGGAGATGGTATCGGTCGCCGCCATGTGACGACACTTTGTTCTACTATGTTTTTGGTCTAGTACCGCTGTACTCAAGCTTTTTCGTGGGTGTGAGTTCATTTAGTCCAGTTTTATTTAGAAGACAAAATACTCAACCGCCGCCAACTCCACACGATGGAATAAAAGAAAGTACAATAAATAAAAGTGATAATGTTATTTACATCATGCGTCCACCCTCGTATTGTTTAATGAACAATTGGGAAGGAGGTGAATTCATTTTCTTTCCGTCACCTCACATACGCATAGTGTCACTTCTTCAAATACCACGTATTTAGTACGCCTTACATGTTTTTTTGTGGGGTGGGGAAAGGTATTTCAGCCCAGAAGCTGTGGCGTCAGTTTAATATAAATATTTATTGAAAGCAACCAACAAGCACGATAAAACATGTTTGGATGCAAAATGTTTCAATAGAACTATTTTCTCGTTCCAGTTAGAATTAAGAGATGCAGTACGGTAGTTGCCAATACATTAACGAGTGCAACATTGCAAATGAGGTATAAACGAATTTTATGGGAAATCGCTATCAAGCTATCGTTAATTACATGATACAACTGGAAATAGTCTCCACCACTGGTTCCTAGAAAACTTCTACAGCTTAGTTGCCGATTACGCCTTCTCGTGTAAGCTGATTTCATTCTAGTTGTTTTGTTAACTCGTGGCAAGCAATTCTCTGCATTTCTTTGATTATCTACAGATTTGAAAATTGAATTCGTCTTCTACTTTCTAAGATAAAATAAAAATTTGAAAAAACTCCTCGAATATGTCAGTCATGAATATCGTTTAACTATAAGTTGTTGTCAATACTAGGTCATGTTATCACCTGTACGTTTATATTTTGATGTCGGTCGTACAGTGTTATTACTCACTACATAGACGAAGAGACAGAACTGTGCGCACTGCTTTATCCGTAACTACCTTATATCCGTTTAGATTAGCTAGATATTCCCAATGGGGAATACAATATTTGGACATGCAGCAAAAATGTCTCCAAACATTCCCATCGAGCGTGCTGATAACACAAAACAGTACTTCTCCAGAGCAAAAAGGGGGGGGGGGGAAGCAAGAGAATAAATATGCGTTCGCTTTGTTAAAATACATGCGCTGTAGATAGATGACGTGAAAGTAATAACGGACACACAGACTGCAGACGAACACAGATATTTCCCCCCCCCCCCCCCACCCCCACCCCCAGCCCATATCGGCCGCTAATGAGATAACTGGACAAATGAGATGGTTAACTTTACTTTCTGATGAGGTCTTTTTGATAACAATGTCGGTTGTTGTTTTTGTGTTTATTTCCACATTAAAATGAGCCACGCTTATTTCTAAGATTATTTCAATCAGATAATTGTGACTGACCTGGAGATCCAAGACGCCAACCATCCATGGATACTGGAGCTCGTTGCCAATTATTAGCAGTAAGAACAAGAAATCTGACATGGCCAAAGTAGCTAAATAGGCTGCTGAGCTATTGCACTTGCGCATGCGTCGTAGAGTCCATAGTCTGATAGAAATCTGGGGATAACAAATTGTGGGATTTAACGGATATACATTATTATAGAAATGGGTGCCTAAAAAAGGAAAGATATCAAACTGGTGATTGATTATGTGAACTGTTTGTGATCAACTAGGAGAATATATTCTCAACAATAATTCATTAGCGGATAATTGGATGTATTAGGACGAAATTAGAAACAACTTTTGATAGCATAGTGGCTCTATAGATGGTAAAGAAAATGTATATGTGGTATAGTGTATACATGGCAAAGTAAATGTAAATATGGTATGCTGAATAGATGCTAAATTAAATGTGGTATAGTGTTTAGATGTAACGTAAATGTATATGTGGTATGGTGAATAGATTGCAAAATAAATGTGGTATGGTGTTTAGATGGTAAATTATATGTGGTATGATGTATAGATGACAAAGTAAATGTATACGTGTTATGGTGTTTAAATGGTAAAGTATATGTGGTATGGTGAATAGATTGCAAAATAAATGTGGTATGGTGTTTAAATGGTAAAGTATATGTGATATGTGTTTAGATGTATATTTAGGTTGTACCTTGGATCTACAGATGTAATGATAAGTAAATATAAATACATATATGATGTGGTTGACATATAGATGTAATGATCAGTTAATATTTGGTACGATGGCAGATATATGATATGATGGGTATACATATGTTTTGATGGGTGCACATATGGTATGCAGGAGGTTTAGAATGCAATGATGAATGTATAGATGGTGTTCGAGATGTATAAATGGAATAGGGAAAGTACAAATCACTGGAAATTCCAAACTTACTAGGTTTCCCAGGACGCCGATGACACACCAGAGGGGTGTAACATATCGATCAACTGCCAGCGAGAAGGGTGCCAATTGAGACAGAACGTAATATAAAGATTTCCAATCTCGAACAATCACCAAGTCGCTGGAGTTTGTCAAATTAGGGTACAAAGCCGTGGTGGCCATTTTTGGGAGGATTACGATTCGGTAAAATATTTTTACGTCTATTTGCAGAATTGATTATAAGCCATGTTGGAATTTGTTCCAAAATGAGTTAGCATCGTTATATTGTTTAGCGATACATTGTAGAAAGAAGGAGCAGATTCAATTGCCAGTAGAATACAAGTCACTTCATGGATATCATCAATATTTGATTGATGTACCTGTCACATGAATTTATCCGGTGTTTAAGAAATACAGATACACAACTGCAGGAGGAAAATGCTGTTGATGGAATCATTGGTTGCTGACACATGGAAAGCATTTGCAGTTTTCAATAATTGCAAGAGAAAGCAGCATAATAAATCCAAATCAAATCTTGCTTCACTGATTTTCGGAAATGAAAACTTAACGGAACTCCGAATAATCCGTTAAATTTTGTAAGCGCAGAGCTTTGATTTGATTTTATGGTCCTATTGAACAGCGAATATCGTTGACCGGACTGCTAGTTTCCTGTTTTACAGCTTGTTTAGGATGTCAGGTATGCGAGGTTCTGAAAACATAGATGGCCATTTCTTGATGCTCGGACAAATGGACAATCAATAGGCTGCCTTGTAATTTTACAGATATGAAAGCACTTCATTCAATTTGATTGTTGACATTTCCAATCTATGTACAAACAGCGTGAGCTTGTATCATAAAACCTACATAGTTTCATTGCATTTTTGTTCTGTGACGTCTCAACACACGATTATATTAATTTGTTTTTCTTCCAGAAAAGTTAAGCATACATCACATTCAGGTAAATATGTCCTTTGTTGTACATCAATATTTGTCATATAAGAGCATCAATTTTTCTGGTACAACTCAGCTGAGCTTGTTGCGTTATTTATTATTCTGTAAAACAAGCTAGCCGTCAATACATTTGTCTCCCCTTAGACAGGCTGGCGTAATTATTGCTTGTAGTCCTGTATCTTTGTCTCCTTACCTTCCGGTTATGTGTCAAGGGCTGTAACGTCAGTTCTAGCAGGCTGACGTGCGCATATTTTCCCAGCAAATATCAATGCAAACGCACCGATGCTCAGAGAAACAATTAATCCGTATTAGACAAAGGTGAACACATGAGATGCATTTCAGTATGGAACAAATCTTGTGATTAACCGATGTTCATTACACCGGGAACTATTCCATAGATGCTTCAGTTCGTTGTCAATTACACGCAGCAATGACGAAGCAGAAAATTGTTGGGAATGTCGGAAAATGTCCACAAGACAAAAAGTACATGCAGTTGCCTTATGCATCAGTGTGAACTATATGCAGGCTTGTCTAATGATAGTGGTGTCGGATGTGATAGTAGTGACATATTCAGCTGCAGTGTTCAAATTTTGTGAAGACCTTCTTAAACCTGGTTGAAGAAAACAGCAAATAGAGCTCGTTAATATTTAGAGACCTAAAGTTAGAAGAAAATGTAGACAAACGGTGACTATAAAATTCAAACAGTTCAGAAACAGTAACATGAAAGATCTTTATGTGTTAATGTTCTATCCTAAATTACTTTTTAAACTTTAATATTTCTTAGTTAACATTTGCAAACAATTACTATTACATTAACATAGTTTAAGGTGCTATAAAATAATGATTGCATGGGACATTTACAATTTAAAAAAATGATAAATTCTATATATTGTGTACATTTGATAGGACACATTACATATCATCCATTCTTATTTTGGATCCTTGTTGGACCTAGAATCACAACTGTAGATTCATTTATCATTTCGGTCGGATTTCTTAACTTGTTCTCATGTGGCTTCTTTTTCTATAGTCATAACACCATGCTTCGGTGACACGTAACAAAAAGGCAGATCATGAAAAACTAAACAGCCGAAAAATGCACATATCTTTATTTAGGTACTGTGCCCAAACCTTATTGTGAATTAAAGAAACAATCAAAGTATATCAATGGTTGTGGCACAGTACACACACACACACACACACACACACACACATAGACACACACACATAGACACACACACACACACACACACACGCACACACACACTCATATAATAGACACAACAGACATAAACACACATACACACATATATTTACATACATACATACATACATACATACTTACACACACATATATATATATATAAATCAATCAAAACCCTTCGCCCCTCTCGGTGCATAGGCCATCGTCAACATCTCGCCAGCGTACACGGTCTTGGTCTGATTTTTCTGCCTCTCTCCAAGTGTAATTATTTAATTTCAACCCCCTCTCACATTCTCTTCTCAGCGTATTTTTGGGTCTACCTCTATCTCTTTGCCCCTGATGATTCCTCCATATAAGAGCCTGTCTGGCTATGTTAGACTATGCCTTCCGCAGCGTGTGTTGTATTCAGGCCCATTTTATTCGCTTAATTTTGTGTTGCAATAGCTGTTGTTGGCTCCTTTCCCAAAAAGCCTTCACTCCTCACCATGTCCTGCCACTTTATGCCCATTATCCTTTGTAGGCATCTGTTAACGAAGGACTGGAGTCTTTGTTGTATGATCTTGGTCGTTCTCCATGTCTCCGCTCCATACCCCAACACCGACTCGATACTTGTCTCCGCTCAATACCCCAACACCGACTCGATACTTGTGTTGAATATTCTAATGTTGGTGTGAATCTTGATATCTCTGGATCTCCATATATTGTTTAGTGTCAAGAATACCCCTCGTGCCTTTCCAGTTCTGATCCTTACATCTGCATCTATACCTCCTAATGTGGCTATTGTGCTGCTTAAATAGGTAATGGTATACACTTCCTCGAACTGCTATCCCTCCAGCATGATTGGATCTTTGCTGTTACGGTTGAGTTTAAGGAGCTTGGTTTTCTTCATGTTGATATTCAGTCCCAGTTTGGCCGATTGTTCTTTCACCCTATCAAGTTTCTCTTCCATTTGACTATGACTGTGTGACAAACGTACCATATCATCTGCGTAGTCCAGATCTTCCAATTGTGACAATAGTGTTCACTGAATACCCGTTTTTTTTTTTTTGCCTTCAATTAATGTCTTCGTTATCCAATCTATAGCTATCAAGAACAGGAAAGGTGAGAACAGGCATCCCTGATTCACTCCTGTTTGCACTTCGAAGCTGTCAGTCAGTACTCATTCATGAACCACTCTACTAACTGTCTTTGTATATATTCTGGATGAGGGTTGTGTACGTCTCTGGTATCCCATTGTGTCTCAACAGTTGCCATAGAGTACTTTGATCCACACTGTCAATTGCCTTTTCATAGTATATAATATATATATATATATATATATATATATATATATATATATATATATATATATATATATAAAATCACAATTAAATGATTTAAGTATGTGATCCTAGTGTGGGACAAGTCACCTTGCTCACGTGTTCTCAATATCATCTGGGCATAGAGCACTTTAAAGATATCGTGCTGAAAACGGAATCATTGAATAACTAAAAGGCAGAAAAGAAGTCTTAAAAAAGCACATTTACTCAAAATGGTCACAGGATAGAATATCAACAAACAAACAAACAACAATGGACAAAAGTTCCGAGAATAGTTGTAATGTTTATCTTCTGTACGGTGATCTCTCGGCTGGTATTTGTTCTCTGCCTCCGGAGCTATGTAAGACCTTTTCTCACTCAATCTCTGTTCTACCTTTTCTAACTCTCCCTATGTCCTACCTGTTTTTACTTTTCTTCTGCTCCACCTTTTATCTCCTTTCTTCTATCTTACGTTTCCTTCCCTCCCCGTGACCAATTCTCCCCGTTCCTCACCCATCCCATCTTGAAACACGCCGCTGTCAACCATGGATGTTCTCCGTCGAAGATCTATTTCAGGCCGCCTTCAGCTGCCACGGCACCTTCTTCCACCGCCTTATACCAGTATTCGTTGGCATCTCCACTCTGCTCTTCCTCTGTAGGTTCCAGTTAAACGCATATCTGGTTATGATGTAAGTTTTTATCTACCGATTTAGTATGCGCTTGTACACTATCTCTCTTCGATTTCCGGCTGGTTAATACAATACCAAGACGTTTTGTGTACACCAGTGACCAGCTATCATCTATGAAGTCAAGTCGTATCTGTATAGTATAGCTATAGGTCCTTCAATCAAATTCTGCCTACTATCAATTGCAAACTAGCTTAGACAGTTTATAACCCTCCGTTTGAGTGAAAGTAGCACTAAAGACGGATAGCGATTATAAACGGAAACAGTACATAAATACAAGTATGTTCAATTTCGGCTAGGTATCAGATTTTATTAGGCGCAAAGTATTCCACCGAGATCAGACTACATCTTCTTATGGTTCTCTGGAAAATATATTTATTCATTCTATGTTTTCCTGATCAGATCTGAGTTATTGTTCACGGACCTTGTAAACCAATGTTTATTCCACCGTGAACAGGCTTTGGGCGTGTGATCTTTGAATTGGACAGTCTTCTACTTTCGACAGGTTAGACCACTCTATTAGTCATCTCTTATGAAATGATGTCAGCTTGATGATATCCCTTTTCTCATATATGTAGGACCTCCAGGAAACCACACTGATTCGAGTGGTCTAAAACAAATAAAAACTTTTGATTTGCTATTTGAGATTACAGAACTACACTAACACTCGCATGTATAACCTGCACACGATCTGGATTTGTGATAGATATCTTTGCAATCACCACAAATAATGATAAAAGAAACCCACCAAGACCAAGCAAGTTGGAGAAGATCGTGAGAATGTATCACTGTGAAATCATGTGAAAGCTAACAGATAAACAGTGGAAATCTCACTCAAACTAACAATGCAACAATAAACAGATTTAGGTCACAGATAAATGATGCGCTGTATTCATTTTTGTGACAACCATGAGAAATATGTGACTATACACAATGAAGAAGGAACAGAGATAAAACAACACATTTAATGATCCTATCATTGTGCAAGAAAAAAAAAGGAAATAATCGGACACAACAAAGTTATTCCTAGAACACGAGCATCGACAAAGCAATAACCAACCATATATCAACACCTTCACTAACTTCAAGAATTGTACAGGCAAAATAAAAGACAATGAAAGAACAAAAACTGTAATTCACCGTCTAGGCTTGTCGGTTAATGGGACATTCAATTTGCTCTGTGCCCTAACTACTGTCTGTCAAAGCAATGTGACTCGTTCGAATCGTTTATTCGTAGCCACCTTATTTCTTTCTTTCAGAAACCTATTATCATCTAACAACCTTGCAATTCTATACTCTATTGGGTTGATTGGTCTGAATGTTGGATTTCATGGACTTCATTACCGAATACGGAATGGCTGGCTATGAAAATTAGATTTCTGTCATGTTAGACTTTCGTGACAGTTGGGAAAAGCGAGAAGTCATTGATAGGCAGCGCCATTTTTTTCGTTGTTTCTATATTTGTCTTAGGTTAATCATTAACTTATGTTGTAAATGTACGTTTTCACAAATCATATTTTATTTACATATTTTTTATTGACGTAACGAACTTTTATCCCTGTAGCGGAATGATTGCATTACTATGATACTGTATGAACTCTGTAAATACTTTTTCTTTCAATTCCTGGTCTCAACTAAGTAACGAAAAAAACACACAAATAAATCGTTCCTATTCCCGACTTATTGTTTGTCTCATTTCATATGCGCTTTTAAACACATTCTATTTTTGTTTAAAATTCTTTATGAAAACATATTAAAGTTTATGTCGTTGCTTTTAAATACTGTAATTAAAAAAACACAACTAATTTTGCTATACTCTATGAATATTTAGCAAACAATAGTTGTTTTTTCCCATGTAGCGATCATTTCAATTGCTCAGCGTATAATTTATCTCACTCAAATGTTCAATCACGTGGCTGTGCTTAGTAAAACAAGCAAGATTAACTCAAGTTTAATCACCAAGACACGACTGGACCGAAAAAGCACATCATATTTGTTCCTTCGTTTCTTCCAGTAGTTGGAGTGTCTAGAAAGATGGAGTGGCATGCGGAGATAGAGTCCTCTTGCAGATCCTCATGTTGTGCTTAGTGCTTGCTTGAGCCACATCGCGAATTAACTTTCTATATATCTACTCGTCTCGCGCGTTTCGTTCAGGTATCTCTTAATGTAAAACACCATTGCTTGTTGCTGGTTTGGCTACATTTGGCAGTTTGAATAAAGTATTCTCTCTTAGAGGAGTGGGTGGCCGAGCGGATGGCATGCTAGTCTCCTGACTTAGATGACCCATGTTCAAGACCTCGATAGGATATTTGTTGTTCTATCGATGATGATGATGATGATGATAATGAAGTTTGCACATAGAAGATTCGCTGAAATGGGCTTCCAACATCCTCTTTTTCTTGCTTCCTTGATGGTGCACTCCGTCAGACGGTTATTACCCCATTGCTTGTTGTTGCTCCCCCACTTACAGCGGTGTTTTCCTCATTATGTATCTATCAATGGTACAATAAAGACTTAACCTACACCGTGTGGGGCGACTACTGTGAGACAAGCAGTCCTATACATCCTTTTGGTAGACCTCATTAATGAGAATAAAACGCCGTCATGATAGATAGTTTATTCTTTAAGGAGCAGATCTGTTAGAGCACTAGCTACTTATGTCAAATGTACAGGGTCAACCCTAGGTCTGTCCAACAGTTATTTGACACCTGATTAATTGTTAAAGAAGAAAGAGCAACAACGAAGGGAGCTGGTCACCCAACCAAAAACAAAATCACTGAGACCTAGTACATGGAAGCTCGTAACAGAACATCTCCAACAACAGTGTGTTAAAGGATACCATCTTTAGCGTTCTTTAATATCCGTTTTAAGTAGAATACACTGGCTAAATTATTAGTGGCTTCTTTGTCATAATGATGTGTACAAAGTTCTGTCTTATATTGTTGAAGATTTCTGCGTTGGGAATACTTATACTTTGGTTTCTATGATTGTTCACGTGTTTTATTGGTAGAATGGTTCTGACATAAAAATATAAGACATTTGTACAGAATGGGCTGGTCGACAAACTTAAAGCTCTATTTTCTTGTTTTTAATGTCTAGTGAATAGGATTTCTATCTTCTGTGGAGACACCGAATTCGTGAATAGATTCCAGTACTGTGGTGCGCTGATATGAACACTTAACTAAAACTAACTACAAAATGCGGTGGACAACATTCATTCTAAAGACATGGCAAAGAAATTGGCACGTCATATAAACACGCCATCCACAACGTTGTTCTCCCTTTCCTACAAAGATCAAACAGCTAAAATACACTTAGGTGGAAAACCAAGCCCTCGTGATCAGGAGCACGAAAATGGGAGCTATGAAAACTACGCAGTTATCACATATACAAAAAGCTAATGGACTGCATGCCCTATAGTAAAGACACAAAAAGTAGGGTCCAGGTGGAAAAGTATAGCAGAATGTTAATGCACAATATGAAGGCAAGAATAGACGATTTGACTGTGCATTTGGCTATCTAAATCCTGACAGATTCGTCTATTGAAGAAAGAGATTTAAAACCAGCATCAAACATATGTACTCGTGAAGACAACCTACTCCCAACACCACGAGAACAGGATAAACAAACCTTACACATTGAAACATCAATGAGTGGTCTCACAGGTGAACATTAGTATAATGATCTTAAAAGCGAACTGTTACACTTGAGTATCATTAAAGAAAACTATCCAAAACAATCGAGGATATATGCCTATCTAAATGGACGAGCAACAGATGCTGTCAAGAATGGAGGAGCTGATTTCTTTGTCTCATATTCCGAAAACCATTGTGAGACGAGGATTATTCTCACTGATAAATTCTTCTCTTACTAAACAGGTTCACGTACTTAAAAACGCTCCAACATGATACATAACAACATTTATGACTGCCATAAGGAAGTCATCTTCACAGATGCTCTAAGCTTCCAAGTATGGGAAACTTCTACAAATGAAGACTGAACTGAGTAAGGACGCTGCCAGAAAGCGAACGATACTTCAGTAGTTACCATCCAACAACGGCTGAGTTCATCACGGAAACTTGTCTTACGTTGGAAACATCAAAGATGCGATCACAAGAAGCAGTGAATCGCTTACATACAAACTGTTATTATATTATTTTCAATATGTGTATGCAATTTGATGTGGTCTGTCACAATTAATGTTCCGCCGTTATTCTCTATGCAATGTTTCGATAAATAAAAGTCACTGCAATCAAATAATAAACAGGTCACCGTGCATACTAATAGACAAACACAATGGACGAGATACTGAATACAGCCACTGTAAGCATATACTAATATGCACATTTACAACCTGTCACACGCACAAAGTCACACTCCATACACATCCTCATTCGCAAATATAAACCAGCACTTACAAACCCACACACTAGCCGACATACTCTAATGTCCAGCATAGCTACAATGCAGAATAGCGCTTCATTTAAAACAACCAATTAGCTAATCGATTCTCACGAAAAATAAACAACAAATTTGAAGGATGTAAAATGCATTAAAATTTACTTTTGCTGAAATAAAAACAGATGAGATACACGTCTGCCAATTTAATTAGACAGAAACATGTGAGCGGAATGCACGTCAGAGGAACTTTAACCACTAGCATTGCATATTTGCGGCTTAAGAAACAGATGTTTAGAAAAAGCCACAAGGCAGGGATGTTTCTTTCCGTGTTACCCTTGATGGAGGGGTTTTAAAACTTTCGGAACAACGAAGGCTGTGAAAAGAGAGCAGCCTTTGAGCGTTGTTGCTTAACGTTAAACGGAAAATGTAATGGCGCGCAGGATAACACGCATTTAACAACAATAACAATAAATGACCACCGCTGTGGATCCTTAACTTAACTTAACGTTTGTATACTGGTTTAGAAGACTCTGCAGATTCTGTATACAACCAGTTTCATTTACATTACTTTGCTCTAAAAACTATACGCATCCAATTTATTCTTAAATGCATTAATTGTCCCCACCTCCACTACCTCCTGTGGCAATGCATTCCAAGAATTCACTACTCTCTGACTAAAAAAATATTTCCTAATATCTAATCTGGACCTCTCTTTAGTTAATTTGTAGCTATTCTCTCCTGTTCTTGTGGGTGGTTGCATTTTGAGAAAAAAAAACGTGTTATAGTCTAATTTATCCGTTCCTCTGATCATCGTATAAACCTGTATTAAGTCACCTCGAATTCTTCTCTTTTCTAGACACTGTTGGCTGGTTTTTTTCTGAGTCTTTCCTCATAACTATAATTCTGGAATCCCAAATATCAGCGTTGTCGCTTTTTTTTGGTATTCTTTCCAGCATGTATTAATCTTCTCTTTGATATGGACTCCAGACCTGTACATATTACTCCAATCTAGGTCTAACTAATGCTTTATCCAGTTTGAGTATCACTACCTTGCTCCTACGTTTAATATTCATTTTTATCATACCTAACATTGCATTTGACTTTTTCACTGCTTCCTGAACTTGCTCACTCACATTACCTGTATGATCTATTATGACCCCTAGGTCCCTTTCCTTATCTATCTTTATAATATTATTCTCGCCCATTCTGTAATTATGTTCCATATTGGACCTACCCATGTGGATGATTGTGCATTTGTCTACATTAAACTCCATTTGCCAGCTTACAGACCATTCTCGAATTTTATCTAAATCCGACCTCAATATATCCACTTCTGCTTTACATGAGATACTACTGCATAGTTTTGTGTCATAAGCAAATTTTGCAATCATGGATCCCATATCAATGTCCAAATCGTTTAATATATATCAAGGACAAAACTGGTCCCAAAACCGAGCCCTGTGGCACTCCACGTTTCACTTCATACCACTCACAGTACCCTTTATGTATGTTAGCCCCACCACCACCCAACCGCCCCCCCCCCCACCCGCCTGCCTTCTTCCTTAACCTTCCTTAACCCATTTTTAATCCATTTGACGACTTCCCCACCTATTCCATGTGATTTTAACTTTCGAAATAATCTTTCATGATGTACTCTATCAAAGGCCTTTGCAAATCCTAGATGAATAACATTCCATGGCTCTCCTTTATATATCATTTTAGTAACCTCCAACCAGGAATTCTAGTAGATTTGTTAAGCACGATCTCCCTCTAGTAAACCAATGCTGACTATTTCTTATTAGATTAAACTTGTTTAAATGCATTACCTTGTTTTCTTTGATTATTGACACTAGCAATTAACAGACTATGCTCGTTAAACTCCCCGGTTTTTATTTTGCTGGATCTGATTTTCTGCCCTTTTTGAATAAGGGGATCACTCCTGCATCTTTCGAATCCCGTGGAACAATCCCTTTTGCAAGTGATTGAGAACATAATATAGCCAATGGTTTTGATAGTTGGTCTCTAATTTCAAACAGCAATTTTGGATGAATACCATCTTGGCCTGGACATTTATTCACTTACCCTTCCAATTAAAGTAAAAGGACATTTTCTCTGTAATACAGACTAATCTTAATCTCGCTGTATCCTGAGAAGAAGCAGCAAACAGGTCTACTACAATCGTTAAAACATGTCGGAAAATATAACTGAATAGGTTCGTGCGCGAGGTAGCAACCTCAGAATGTAAATCAATTTGCTAGAATGACCCAAGTCCACTTTTTTTCATTACGACCAGTAATGTAAGATGAACCACTGTAAACCTGCTACCGAATTAAGACGTCAGTACAAATAGCAGACATAGTAACTACCGAATTAAGACGTCAGTACAAATAGCAGACATAGTAACTACCGAACTGAGAGAGATCGTAGAACAAATAGTTGGAACAACAACAAAGTAACTACCGAACTGAGAGAGATCGTAGAACAAATAGTTGGAACAACAACAAAGTAACTACCGAACAAAGATAAATTCTGCTTATACCTTCACTATGATTCACCATCTGCTTCAGTCAGCACTGACATTCTACATTATAACACATTCTAACATATGTGTTTTTAAAACATTCTAACATCCTACAACGGGGAGAGGAGACTTACGTCTGGTCTGGCAAACATACTGATCGAACAATGTTACTCATGAAACATATAACATATTCCGTGTTTTGTTTTGACCAAACCTTAATTTTAGGTTTTTAATTTTCATTAATATGTTGGGATTAATGAAATGCACCTAGGCATAGCGAATATAAATATGGGTACACACTTACGTAGTATGGACATTCGGACAGTAGCATCATGAATGAAGACAGAAATCCACAGCTCGACATAAATTTCACAAAGTGAAAATGCTCATGATACAAGGACATTAAATAGCAGCAGTCATAGAACGCATTTGCATGCGTTTTTATGTTAGTGAATAAAATGTCAATATATTAGGTGGTCGAAACTATTTTTTTTCTCCTACCAAAATGTACATCATTATAGAGAATTAATTCCCACACATAATATAGGAAATAGCTTAACATTGACAAACTCAGAAGAAACGAGGCCAATTTGAGTAAAATCAAGAATCCTTAAACTTTGTAGAGGTCATATAGAATATGCCATTTATCAACGCAGATAAACGTCTCACAGCCCAAGAGAACGAGTTAGATCCAGTAAGCGCGTTTCTTATTATAATACACATAAAAACAGCAATACTTCCTGGAAGCCCACGGAAGTCATGCGGGAAACCAAACACGTCATTGCAGAAAGCAGATGTCATCCAACTAAACGTCACCCAATGTCAACCAGGAACTATTTCCAACTAGGGGATTCCTGGTAAGATCGTATCTAAATATAGAAAACAGCGCATCACACAGTGTCTTATAATTGAGGTTTCAAATAATGCTCAAACCAAACAATTCAAAAGTACACATAAGAAACACAAATTCGTCTCTTCAATTTCTTCTTCTGTTCCCTGAGAAAACGAACTATGCACTCTTCTGTTCTTGTGCAATTTTTTGGGTGATTGTTTCTAGAGCTTTCTTCCAAACCCGTGTGACTACATCGTAGTGGCAAATATTTCATGAGATCTGAATCGCGAGGTAGCTATCGTCAAGCGGGTTTTTTCTTAAGAATACATCGCTTTGATAGTCACTACTTCTGAACATGAGCTCGCGGTGGTAGGACTACTTTTCTCATCCCACCCAGAATTGCTGCTGGTTACATGTCAGCATTGTTGCTGGGCACATGTCAGTATTGCTCCTGGGCACATGTCAGTATTGTTGCTGGGCACATGTCAGCATTGTTGCTGGGCACATGTCAGTATTGCTTCTGGGCACATGTCAGTATTGTTGCTGGGCACATGTCAGTATTGTTGCTGGGCACATGTCAGTATTGCTTCTGGGCACATGTCAGTATTGTTGCTGGGCACATGTCAGCATTGTTGCTGGGCACATGTCAGTATTGCTCCTGGGCACATGTCAGTATTGTTGCTGGGCACATGTCAGTATTGTTTGTGGGCACATGTCAGTATTGTTGCTGGGCACATGTCAGTATTGTTTCTGGGCACATGTCAGTATTGCTTCTGGGCACATGTCAGTATTGTTGCTGGGCACATGTCAGTATTGTTTCTGGACACATGTCAGTATTGTTGCTGGGCAGATGTCAGTATTGTTTCTGAGCATATGTCAGTATTGTTGCTGGGCACATGTCAGTATTGTTTCTGGGCACATGCTAGTACCGTTGCTGAGCACATGTCAGTGTTGTTGCTGGGGACATGCCAGTATTGTTTCTGGGCATATGTCAGTATTGTTACTGGGCATATGTCAATATTGTTTCTGGGCACATGTCAGTATTGTTGCTGGGAACATGTCAGTATTGTTTCTAGGCACATGTCAGTACCGCTGCTGAGCACATGTCAGTGTTGTTGCTGGGCACATGTTAGTATTGTTTCTGGGCACATGTCAATGTTGTTTCTGGGCACATGTCAGTGTTGTTGCTGGGCACATGTCATTATTGTTGTTCTGTACACGGCAGTATTGTTGTTCTGAACAAAGTGGTATCTTTTCCATGTGCACTTCGTCCAGATGGTAGAGCAGCTTGAGTGCTTAGATGATTCTATGAGTTTTGTCAGTGCGAATCTTGTGCTACTTGTAGGTTCAACCAAGACGAATGTCACCAATGGAGAGACCAGACTAAAAGTTCACAACAATCCTCCCAGGTTTACGGGTTCGGGTTTGGGCTGCTAAGAACCAAAACGTGAATAACAAACTTTGTTACAGAAACCGGAACAGAAGATTAAAATGCTAATACCAGGGGTCCGATTATTGAGGATCAATCACAAACGAGGTTAGTGACGCGACCTGATGAAAGCAAGTCGATGGAAGTTAGGTCCTGACATTTCTCCTTGACGATGGTGGCAAAAACCATTAAAAAAGGACATGGTACATCAGAACCCTTTATGAAACGGGCGCAAGTTGTTAAGTAAATGCAACGATACAAGTTAACTTTCCTGAATCATGCAGAGGTAAGATAGGACGATAAAAGATCCACCACACTACAAGAAAAACTGTCCTATATTTAGGCAAGAGAGCAAGACCACGTGCGCACAGAAGGTGGTCGCCTTCATGTTGTCAGTGGAAGCGAGGAATGCAATTGTAGAATGGAAACCAATATCACTGACAATATTAGCAACAAGAAAGATATCACTCAAAAGAGAGAACAACAACTGTCACACTGCCCTGCGAACCAATAAACAATGCCGATGAGAATAGCATTCAAGAATTACATAGGAACTCTGGACAAAACTCCAATGGGAAAAAAACATGAACAAAAAACTGGTAAAAGTTGATTAAGGTTGAGTTTAATCAAAATTTAAAAATGGGTATGGTCAGATACCGCACCGAGAAGAAAACATAAACAAAACCTACGTTACGACCAATAGGCCTTCATCAGGGACAACAATACTGAACTAACAAATCAACATTTAAGAAAAAAAGGTCAACTCATCTGTTTCTGATAGTAGACCCAGTCTGTCTAAGTGACCGGTTGGGCCAGATGCTTGATTGAAGCTCCAAGAAATGATATGAAGATAGTCATGGAGATCTAAATGTAAAAGTTGGAACAGACGATAGCAATTATACATTGATTATAGGGAGAAATGACATAGGACAGAAACAAAAAAGGGGAAAGCTTGATCAACTTGGTTATAGAAGGCATCATCTTCCCTTACATGAGTGCACATACGATCACCTAGTGTTCACCAGATGGGCGCATCGAAAACTAAATTTTCCATTTCACAATAGATCAGAAATGAGTACTGCTTATAGAATGTGAAGGTAAAAAGACAAGCAGATGGGAAATCAGATTACCACCTATTGACGGCGGCAATATAGCAGATGGCTTTCAACGATAGTGCAGTTGAAACAAGCCACAAATACAACACGCAAAACCTATCGCATAAAGACAAAACGGTTAAATTCAAACTATATCTAAAGGGCAGATTTTAAATCTTTGGTAACCTTACAGACGAAACAATGCATAACCCAAGTACATGCTTGAGGAAACAATTAAGAACACGCATGAAGAGGTTCTTGTAAAGAGAAGTAAACCACGTTAGGAATGCTTCACATAATGCACATGGAGCCTCAGCCGATTAAAAACTATGGAGCACAAAATAATCGCGTGTGAATGACAAGAAGAAAGAACAAGTCTGCACATTATATTCTTAGCTAAACAAGAATGTAAAAAATGTTTCACCAGGATAAGAGGAAATCTATCAAATGACTGAGGAGGCTGACAAAGCCACTAGACAAGTAAACTTAAATAAATTATACAATGTAACCAGAACATTATCAACTATCAACACAGAAACAAAACCCTTAACACACCAGTGAAAGACAATGACAGAACGTCTGCGGTGAAAAAAACAAAGAGACAGATGGGTACTTGAAAAATTAAACATCTACCAATATTCCAGACTAGCATAGAACCAGCAAAAAAACTCCTGATGATACATTGAAATCCACCAATAAATCAAGAAATCATGCAAGCACAAACTCCTGAGCAATGAAAAAACTACAGGATTTTAGACATTCTCACGACTATTTGGAACAATATCTGGCAGACGTAAGAATGACCAACAAGTTGGACAAAATCACTGATTATAGCCCTACCTAAGAAGGGTGACCTTCAATAATGTCAAAATTATCCAACCACCGGTCTTAACAATAACCACAGCAAAGTAATGCTTAAAGTTATCTTGAACAGACTGCAACCATGGGTAGAAATGTTATTGCAGAAGATTAAACCGGTTTTCGGGCTGGTCGCAGCACAGTTGAACACATTTTAAATTTACGTCTGCTCAACGGAAAAAACAAAACATTAATCATAATCAAAAGCTATACCAAGTCTTTGTTGGCTTTAAAAAAAAGCTATCGACGTGGTCTGGCATGATGCCATGTGGGCATTTATGCAAAAATATAAGATGTAGTAGTCGGCTCAACTATATCATTGACAAATTCAACCGTCAGGCCACCAGTGCAGTCTATCTTAACGAGATAACTGGGGAATGGTTCCTCGCGTCAACCGGTGTACTACAAGGATGTATTCTTTCACCGACCATATTCAGCGTTTTTCTTGAACGTATCATGTCCGAAGCATTGGATGATTACGTGGGTACTGTCAGTATAGGTAGTGGTACACTCACCAATCTTTGGTCTGCTGATGACATTACTAGACTGGCTGGAACGGAGCTAGAACTTGCGAATCTAGTCTCAAACCTTGACAATGCCGCTCAAAGGTTTGAGATGGAAATTAGTGCAGAGAAAAGTACAATCATTGTCAACTTCCCAGCCGCGTAGCGCAGTGGTTATCGAGCTGGCTTCGCATCTGAGTGATCCTGGGTTTCTTTCCCAGTTCAGGCGGAAATGAGACCGCAACGGCGCTGGGGTCGACCCAGCCTTAAATGGATACCAGCTCAGTTCGGAAAGTAAAAGCGGCTAGGGAGTGGAGATGGCTACCACCCTCATATAGCCGAGCCTTTGAAATGTGAGATCGTTAACATCTCACACCCATACGGCAGAAATGCTATGGGATTACTACTACAACTTCCCAGATGGCCTAACAAGTCCAATTGCGATCAAAGGCGAACCATTGCAAATTGTTAAACGGTTAAAATACCTATGAGCACAGATGGATGCGGATAATTCCAGAACAGCGGTTCAGGCACGAACATCGATGACCATGGCTGCTCTGACGAAACTGAGACCGATATGGAGGGACAAAAGCATCAACCTGAATTCAAAGTTGCTTTAGAGTATGCACTTGTCACTTCCGTGTACCTTTACACGTGCGAAACTTGGACTCTCATAGCAGTTCGAGAGCGCATAATTTGTGCAATAGAGATGAGATGGTGAGCAATGAACTAACATCGAAGAGAGATTTAACAAAATCTGGCAAGATAAACGTTGAGCACTATGCACGAAAATAAGATTAATGCGTACACTGGTCCTGTCAATATTCCTCTATGCATGTGAGAGATGGACAGCTACAGCTGACCTTCAACGAAGGATACAGGCCTTGTAGATGAGATGTTTCCGAAGACATTTAAACGTCACGTACAAGGATTGAGTTACAAATGAGGAAATACGAGATAGAATTACAACAGCATTAGGGCCTTTTGAAGACCTCTTCGCAACTGTCAAAAGAAGGAAACTCGTTTGGTACGGTCGCATATCGAGATAAAATGGTCTTGCAAATACAATCCTCCACGAAAAGGTACAAGGCAGACAACGAATAGACCGTCCCAAAAAGAGATGAGAGGACAACATAAAAGAATGGACCAATCTCCGACCAGAAGAGTCACAGCAGCGGCGGCTGACAGAGAAGGGTGCCGTGGTGTTGTGAGGATGTCTTTATGCGTGCCCCAACGACCTCACCGATTACGGGATGACCTGACCTGAGAGATGAGATATATGTGGCATTTCGTATCTAAGATCACGTTACGAATAAGGCAGTTCTGGAGCCGTTAAAAGAGAGGTCGGCCAATATAAAGACTTATTAAGTATGGTAAAAACATGCAAGCTCACATGGTATGGGCATGTTTCAAAATCGTCTGAGTTGACCAAGACAGTCCTGCAAGGTATTGTGCCAGAGAAGCGTAAGACAGGGAGGCAGAACGAGATATGGAAAGACAACATCAGAGTGGACGGGAAGGTCCATAGGTACAACAAATATCCTGGCACAACATCGAGTGGTGTGGTGGTAACTGGTCCAACAATCTGCAGTATTGGTGCCACAATGACATTTCAGGTTACGGGACTGATGATGATGATGATGATGACATGATCAGATGAAGTGCAAATGGGGGTGGATTAGACCCATTCTGAGAAAGAAGCCGGGCATTATCACTAGACATGCGCTAGAATGGAACTCACAGGGAATGACACGAATATAAAGATTAAGAAGCACCTGGTGACGAAATGTCGAGGAATAAGTCAGTTCGATCAGGTTGTCGTGGAGTAAACTCAAGTTAATTGGAGAGCATCTGTTGCGATACCATGCTCCAAGGTAAACCAGCTAGATGAATAATTATAAAATCACGAGATGAAAGTTGGTTAGTACCTGCCCAGTATTATTGTTCTGTACCTGTCAGTATTGTTGTTCTGTATCTGTCAGTATTGTTGTTCTGTACCTGTCTGTATTGTTGTTCTGTACCTGTCTGTTTTGTTGTTCTGTACCTGTCAGTATTGTTGTTCTGTACCTGTCTGTATTGTTGGTCTGTACCTGTCAGTATTGTTGTTCTGTACCTGTCAGTGTTGTTGTTCTGTACCTGTCAGTATTGTTGTTCTGTACCTGTCAGTGTTGTTGTTCTGTACCTGTCAGTGTTGTTGTTCTGTACCTGTCAGTATTGTTGTTCTGTACCTGTCAGTAATGTTGTTCGTTACATGTCAGTATTGGTGTTACCTTTAACTGCTGTAGACACGTTTTCTAATGGATATTATGTTATCTCATACAACAACTCAATAAATAAACATGGAACAATATTTCATTGCTCTACGATTTGTACCATTGCGATTGGTCTTAATGAGAAACCCTTCTAAATATAGATCCTGTTACTTAAATTGGCCATGCCTTCAGCCACTGGGTGTCTATTTATGCTATACAATGCTTGAATTATTTGTCTTTATCAGTGTCTCAGCAGCATATGCATTCGTGCTTTTTTTAAAATTTAAAGCCACCGACACCCCCACCGTAAATAACAAAAATGTCTCGTTAAAATAAAAGTACGTTTCAGACTTCAGGTTATGGGAACATTCCAGAGAAATGTAATACATTTTCTAATTAGATATGAAAATAGCACGTACAGAGTATATCTAACATTTTTTGCTATGGTTTCTCCAGATCAGGTTTACGGCGGTTGTCGATATGGATGAGAAAATAAGAAAAGCAGCAGAAACACGTCGATAACGTCGAAATGTCGTCTGCGGCTTTTAGTCTTTTGTATTTTAAAATATTCGAGTGTACTTTCCTACATACAGATAGCTCTTAGTTTGTAAGGTAATTACTGACCGGGAAATCGTTTTCCCTTTTAGTTCTCGCATCACTAAAAGAATAATAGACTTCCGGGCAGCTTGATACTCTCTCGAGACTTCCTGATTATTGTTTTCTGGGAACTGTTTTTTCGATATTGCATAATTCAGTAGGCTTTTGTTAATGTGAGTGGGTACTATATCCATTCATTCTCGTATCAAGAAATGACTTTCTTATTTTTCCACCAACAGCATAGCGTCTGGCACGAAGAAAAATTATGTTCTGCCTACCGTCTGTATAGCCGTCAGATCAAATTAGAAAGGTCCAGGCTGATTGCCAGGACAGAATAACTGTGGCCAACGTCGCAGGCAGATATGAAATGGAGAAAGACGACAAAGATCAATCATTTAATCAATCAATCAATTAATAGACCCATCTATCAAAGCCCCTCGCTACACTTGGTGCATATGCGATTGACAATATCTTGCCAACAAACACGGTACCGGGCTGCTCCTTCTGCCTCTCTCTCTCTAGGTGTAATCATTTAATCTTTGTTCCTTCTCACATGTATTTGTGTGTCTACCTCTCTTTCTCTTCGCTTGAAGATTCCATGTAAGAGATTGTCTGGCTATATCTGACCTTTCGTAGCGTATGTCCTATCTAGCCTTTTTTTAATTTGCTTAACTTGTTGTTCCAGTGGTTGTTGTTGGATCCTTCCCCATATGTCTTCATTCCTCACCATGTCCTGACACTTTATACCCATTATACTACGAGGGCATCTTTTCACGAAGGATTGAAGTCTTTCTTCAATGGATTCTCCATATTTCGACTCCCATATAGCAGCACTAACTTGACACTGGCTTTGAATATTCTAAGTTTTATGTTAATCTTGTTTTCTCTGGATCTACATATGTTGTGTAGTGCCAGGAAGGCCATTTCATGCATTTCTAATTCCGGTCTTTGCGTCTGCATCTATGCTTCCTGATGTGTCAATTATGCTGCCCAAACAGATAAAGCTATCCACTTCTTCTAACGGCTCTCCCGCTAGCATGACTGGTTCTTTGTTAAAAATATTGAGTTTAAGGGTCTCGATATTCTTTATTTCAATGGCAGGTTTTTGGAAATACTTTTTCTTCTAGCACATTAATTGGTGTGACTGGGAAATGAAGCTGATTGATCACCTGAAAGTTAATTTTCTTTATCAGAAGGATAAGTAATTATATCCTGGTTTTGAAACCTACAATGAAAGCATAACGTCCTCTATTATTGTCTATGATTATGTTGAAAATAAACGTAAAACCACCCCGTATTATTTGCTACTGAGAGTGTTAATACAAACGTAGAAACATGTCACTATATTCTGTGAATAATAACATTAACTGATTCGCTCCTTAGAGCCGATATTTTGGCTATCAAACTTTCTTACAATACCGTAGTGCAGAAATATTGTCTTGAACAGTTGTCATTCTTATACATAAAAGTTTCTCTGTACCCCTTACTCCTATACTTATAAATGTACTTGTACTTTCTAGTGACAGTTTTCCATTGCAAGAATAAATCTATTCAGTCCCAAACTATTCCGGAATGAATGAGTTAATATCTTTCCAATTTGCAGAACGTAAACAGGATAGCAAAACACCATCTGTTGTATACGGAAAACGTGACCATTCAAGTAGAATACCATCGGTTTTATACGGAGAACTTAAGTATGAACAATGGACAATATTTGTTTTATATGGAGAACTTGAGCATGAACAATGGACAATATTTGTTTTGTATGGAGAACTTAAGTATGAACAATGGACGATATTTGTTTTATATGGAGAACTTGAGCATGAACATTGGACAATATTTTGTTTTATATGGACAACTTAAGCATGAACATTGGACGATATTTGTTTTATATGGAGAACTTGAGCATGAACATTGGACAATATTTGTTTTATAGGGAGAACTTGAGCATGAACAATGGACAATATTTGTTTTGTATGGAGAACTTAAGTATGAACAATGGATAATATTTGTTTTATATGGAGAACTTAAGCATGAACAACGGACAATATTTGTTTTATATGGAGAACTTAAGTATGAACAATGGACAATATTTGTTTTATATGGAGAACTTAAGCATGAACAACGGACAATATTTGTTTTATATGGAGAACTTAAGTATGAACAATGGACAATATTTGTTTTATATGGAGAACTTAAGTATGAACAATGGACAATATTTGTTTTATATGGAGAACTTAAGCATGAACAGAGAATAATATTTGTTTTATATGGAGAACTTAAGTATGAACAATAGACAATATTTGTTTTATATGGAGAACTTGGGCATGAACATTGGACAATATTTGTTTTATATGGAGAACTTAATTATGAACAATGGACAATATTTGTTTTATATGTAGAACTTGAGCATGAACATTGGACGATATTTGTTTTATATGGAGAACATAAGTATGAACAATGGACAATATTTGTTTTATATGGAGAACTTGAGCATGAACATTGGACAATATTTGTTTTATATGGAGAACTTAAGTATGAACAATGGACAATATTTGTTTTATATGGAGAACTTGAGCATGAACTTTGGACGATATTTGTTTTATATGGAGAACTTAAGTATGAACAATGGACAATATTTGTTTTATATAGAGAACTTAAGTATGAACAGAGAACAATATTTGTTTATCAATACTGGAGAACTTAAGATTGAATATAGAGCACAGACGTCAATGTGGACCACTATTAGTTGTGTATATAAATTCCAACTTAGATGTAGAAAACAATATATTTTATGTGGGATTCCGAACATGGCTATGAATGTGGACCACTATTTTTTGGGTATAGACATTTTTATTTGAATGTAGAAAACAATATATTTTATCTGTAAATTCAAACTTGGATGTAGTAAACCATATATTTTATATGTAAATTCAAACTAGGAAGTAGAAAACCATATATTTTATATGGAAATTCAAAATTGAATTAAGCCGACGATCCGCTTTACACAGAGAGCGCATGTATGAATGTAAAAAACTATCTGCTGATAAACACAGATCACACTCTGTTCTGTATCATCGCCAGAGTGAACAAGTACATCATTCTATTTAACATGAAGAAGTTGAACACGGGCGTACAACATCGTCTGTTTTATAGGACGAGCTTTCAGGTGACAGCATAACCACATTGTTCTTCCCGTATCTCCTTTCGCGTCGCACAACTCACAGGCCAACTACCGTAGCTGACCTGCTTACAGGAAGCCTTTGTCAAATAACGTACGTCTTCTTGCACTAATGGTTTCTGTTTCAATTTGTTTTACACAATCAGGTCACATGTTCAACAACCTCTTCCGTTACATTTGATACAAACCTTGAAAGGTTTCAGAAGATTTTTCCTGTTGTCCATTGGAAATACTCGGGCGTAGAATACAATATGCTTTTTTTTTCATCATTTTTGAATGGAGAATTCAAGAGTAGAAAATGTGCTGTTCTATTTAAAGAACCTTATTGTAAACTTAGAATTCTAGAAACACTTTCATATTATATTTTCATAACGCTAATTTGATTGTAGAACACTTTCTGTTTATTTCAGACAACGCTAACATGAGATTATAACATCTTCTGTTTAACACTGAGGAGGCTTACATGAGATTATAACATCTTCTGTTTAGTACTGAGGAGGCTTACATGAGATTATAACATCTTCTGTTTAACACTGAGGAGGCTTACATGAGATTATAACACAGTCTGCTTAATTCAGACAACGCTGAGGCCGAAGATGCAGCAATGAATGAGCTGACAGCAGTCAGTAACCATGTGTCAGGGTCAGTGCAGTGATCCAAAACTTGTAAAAACTATATTACGTTTTCAAGTGACAGCCTTGAAAACAGACTGCAACCACGCAGCCTGGATTAGAGATTAGGAATCGAAAAGGGAAGACAAACCCAGACATAAAATGCGAAGCTGAAATCGGATGTATACCGCAGCCACGCTGTAAACTACGACGCAGCATTACACAAACGTTCTTTACAATACGAAAGCCAAAGAAGAAGAAGAGAGCGCTACCAAGAACATAAAACACATTCAGTTTAATCAAAACAACTCTAACGCGATAATAAAACATGAACACACAAAACCATATGTATTGTAATAAGAACACTGACATGGAATGGAACTTATTAAATTCGGAGAAAGCTAACGTGACCACAGAATAACTTCTATTTTAAGAAGGAGACAAACGTTTAGTCAGGCAAACCATACTGACCAGATATGTTACTCAGGGTCAGACAACATACTGACCAAGGCCCCGACCTCGACTACCACGCAGTGCTCCCTGGAATCGGGCTGTTCTTCCTGGCAGCCTGGCTATGGAAGTGAGAATCGACATAATTGCAGATGAAGGCAAGCATAACATAACAATCTGGAGCGCGCGGTTCACCTTTATCAGCGTGCTCAGGATGTGAGGAAAGCTACTGCAACCCGCCACTTAACGCCCTTTTCAGGGCCCACAAAAGAGTAAACTTAAATAACAGCAACAACAACAACCTTCTATTTTATAATGAGAACGCTAAAATCAGTAAACGCGACTGTTAATATGAACACAGAACACCTTCTGTTTTATTTTGTGACCGTTAATATTTACACAGAACACCTTCCGTTTTATCATGTAAACGCTAATATAGACATAGAACATCTTTCGTTTTATCATGTAACCGCTAATATGGGCACAGAACACCTTCCGTTTTATCATGTAAACGCTAATATGGACACGGAACACCTCCTACCCCTCCTCCTTCCTTCTCGTCCACTGATTCTCGCCATCAAGTGGTCTGTATCCCCTCTGATCTTCCTCTAACTGAGAGTGAAATATCAGTTCTCAGCAAAGGCCTTAACTTTGTCCCTCTCCAGCCCTCCATTGACCAATACTCTGTTATCAAGGATGTGCGTGCCTATCATCGCCGCCTACGTCTTCGACAATGGTACCAAACCAATCCGAACTCTTGCTCTTTTCCTGACCCCGATGACCCTTTCCCTGACCCCGATAACCCTTTTCCTGACCCCGATGACCCTTTTCCTGACCCCAATGACCCTTTCTCCTGACCCCGATGACCCTTTCTCCTGACCCCGATGACCCTTTCTCCAGTTATTCCCATCGTAAATCTAACAGGACCCCTCCTCCTGGCCGACTTGTGCCTTAGAACTCCATATTAAAACTACTCTTCGCGATATCAAGGCCATCTGCCCTCGGCGCCTGCGATATTCGAACATTTCTCATACCGAAGCTCGTGCTCTGGCTAGCCTTAGTCGGCGTAGGGATCTTGTGATTAAACCTGCTGATAAGGGGGGAGTAGTGGGGGTTTGGCGCAAGGATTTATATGTTCAGGAGGGCAGTCTTCAACTATCTGATCCTTCTTTCTATAAACCGCGCGCCGATGATGCCACTGTCCGTTTCAACAAGGAGGTCTCTACCACCATCCTTGATATGACCAAACGACATCTCCCTCTGAAGAGCGCTGCGAACATCCGTATCTTTAACAGTTGTCTGGGTAAGCCTTCTTTCTATTTGCTGCCTAAGATTCATAAGCCCGACAACCCAGGTCGCCCTATTGTCTCTGCCTGTTTCTGTCCCACCGAACTGGTATCGGACTTCCTGGATAGTGTCTTCCAACCTATGGTGGAGAATCTTCCCACATTTCTCAAGGACACCAACTACGCCTTAACCACTTTCTCTACCATTGTCCTCTCCCCCGACCGGACCTGTCGTCTCTTCCTACTTGATGTCTATTCACTGTACACCTCCATCACCCACTCCGATGGCGTATTGGCCCTCCGTTTCTTCCTTGACCGAAGGGTTAACCCATCCATCGCTACGTCTACTATCGTCCGTCTGGCAGAACTCGTCCTTACTCTCAATACCTTTGAGTTCAATGGCCAGTTCTTCGACCAGATCAGCGGTGTAGCTATGGGCACTAGAATGGGCCCCAGCTACGCATGCCTGTTCACGGGTCACCTGGAACACTTGATCTGGCTTCAATTCTATGGCCCCTTTCCTTTGATGTATTATCGATACATCGACGATGGGATTGGTATTACTGACATGTCGGAGAAGGATCTCCTAAACATTATCGACTTTGTCAATGACTTCCATCCCTCGATCAAGTTCACGTCTGACATTTCCACCACGTCTGTCCACTTTCTGGACATCACTGTCTCTATCTGCCCTTCAGGCCTTTCCACTGACGCCCACAACTACCTCCTCTACACTTCCTCCCATCGTCAATCCTGCCGCGATTCGCTTCCTTTCTCCCAACTCCTCCGCCTCCGACGCCTATGTCAGAATGACGACGACTTCCTTCTCAGGGCCCACGAGATGCTTCACTTCTTCCGCAAGCGACTCTTCCCTGAGACCACTCTCTCCTCCGCCTGCGTCTCTGTCCGGGATATCCTATTCCGCCATCTCCCTATTCTTCACTCTGATCCTGCCACTCGTAAAGTTTTTCCCTATCCTCCCCTTGTCGTCTACAAACGGGATAGGAACCTGAGGGACTTGCTGGTCAGTAGTCGCTTACACACCAGCTCTCATAGCCTTCCAGGCACCATGCCGTGCAAAAATACTCGTGACTGTGTTACCTGCCCTCGTGTCATCCTTTCTCGCTCCATCACCTTTCCTAAAGCAGAATTCTTCATCAAAGAGGGACTCACATGCAATTCTCGTAACCTCATCTATTCTATCATCTGCCGCCAGTGTGGTATGACATAAATTGGGGAAACTGGTGTGGAACTGCGGGAGCGTTTCCGCCAACACCACAACGACATCCGCAACCGCACTGGTTCCCCAATTGCCAGCCAGTTCAATGGTCCTGAGCACCGGGGTAAGGCTGACATTAATGTCACTGGTCTAGTTTCGTGCTTCTCTGACGATCGTCATCGATTCGCCCTTGAGAATAGACTTATCTCTAGTAAGGGCTGTCTCCAACCACGTGGCATTAATATCTTTCATATTTTTTCTTAAACCCTCACACTGGCCCCCATCTATTTGTCTTCCTTTGCCCCCCCCCCCATTCTTCTGCCAGTTCTCCCCCCCCCTTCCCCCTATATCAATCTCACACCCTCCCGGCTTATATTACCTTCTCTTTGTTATCCCATCTGGACCACTATTTGGCCGCCATTGGCTTATCCGGCACATTCCCCCACTTTGTGTTTGACCGCTCCGATTCAGTTTCAATCAAGCATCTGGCCCAAGCGGTCGCTTATACAGACTGGGTCCACTATCAGAAACAGATAAGTTGACCATTTTTTCTTTTATGTTGATTTGTTAGTTCAGTATTGTTGTCCCTGATGAAGGCCTATTGGTCGTAACGTAGGTTTTGTTTGTGTTCTCGTCTCAGTGCGGTATCTGACCATACCCATTTTTAAATTTTGATTAAACTCAACCTTAATCAACTTTTACAAGTTTTTTTTCATGTTTTTTCCCCGTTTTATTATGTAACCGCTAATAAGAACACATAACACCTTCTGTTTGTTCATGTGATCGCTAATATGGACACAGAACACCTTCTGTTTTATCTCGTGAGTGCTAATATGAACACAGAACACCTTTTCATCCGTGAACCCTTACATGATCACATAACGTAAAATTTTTTCAATGAAGACCTTGAACATATACAGATAACATGTTATGCTATTTCTTCTATGCAGAATGTGAAATTAAACGTAGAATATGATCCAGAATAGGAAGAAGACAAAGTAAACACAAATGCGGGCAAAGCCGGGAGTGGAATTTAGACTGAGCTCTAAATTATAACTAAATTCTGCAAAACATGCCGAGGACACGTAACTTAGACAGCAGATACCTCGTTACAGGCTTTCCCTTTACTAAACGACAAGGAGATAGTCTCTGTCCCATTAAAACCAGAACTGACTTGTCAAAATCACATGAGCCGAATCAAAAGATGCATAAATCGCACATCAACTGTAAAATGCGGCGCATATACAAGTATGTAAGATGTTCACTTGGCTCTTCAGTACTAATACCATTTCCTGTTTGATTGTCAGCACGATTGTGTATGTCTGAAGGTGATATTATGTTAAGTTAATAACAGCCAATACTTTCATTACACACACCCATTGTTTTTTTGTACACTTTACTGCACTAGTGGGAGGTGGTAATACAGCGGATTGTGTTATTTATTGTAGGTTTCTCTAATATTCGCCAATGTGTTACTGGTATAAAGAAAGTGAGCAGAGAATAGTTACCGTTTAACTTGCCTGGCGATTAGAGACGATTATGGAGGCTAGACCGTGGGTTGTAAAAAAAAGAAGGCATAAGATAAAGAAAAAAGAGTGTTACACCACATGATAGAAGAGGAGAGACTAAGTTAGTTTTCTTTTTGTTTTTGATATATTTCAACACACATACAGATTTTTAAAAATCATGGCGCCTACATGTAATGCACAAACACGCACAATGTATACGAACACACACGAAACACATATTTGTCCAAATTCAATAACTACAGAACATATTTGCTTATTTTTCATTAAAATTGCTTCATAGAACTTATGAACACAATACAATTAGGTTCGATAAATAAACAACTTTCCAGAATAATAAAACAGGCTTGCCAGACAGCATATTTCTTTCAGTGGACTCAAAAAGAATGGATTAACGTTAGATGGAGCCGATTCTTTCATATAGAAGCGAATTATGGACAATCAATAAACTAAGGAGAAGTAGAACAGTGACCATGGAAGTGTGGTTTCATTGTGGCATGTTAAGAATAAGGACAGATAAAAAGACTAATGTATGCTCGACTGGGATGGGGGCAGTGAATGGATGTGCATGTTATGTGGTTGGCTTGTGAGACTTTCACAGAACAATAGATAGATAATAATATTAGAAGGATAAGATGCTTGGCAGTCTAACGTTTGTTGTCTAGAAACTAAAGTTATAAGAAGCAATAAACAAACCCTGGAACAGGAAAGAGAGGCAGGATCCCTTATATCAGGTAGCAGGACGTGGAGCTGGTACAAGGAGAGTAATTACTGTTATGAAGACGTCAATGTTAAAATTATAGTCTTTATATGTTATCTTTGATTCGCTCAACGTGAATCAAAGTGCAACCCCCCCCCCCCCCCCCCCCCCCCACCACAGCTGATCTATTAATAGTAAATTCGTATATGAGCATTTGAGTTGGCTGTGTCAAAAGTAATGGTATTGCTTAATGAAGTAGAAAGCCTCATGCACAGCTGTCTTACGTCGCCTTTTACGACATGCGGGATGAGGAGATGTGGTTAACGTTCCGTTAGGCAAAACATACTGACCAGTCTATGTCAGTCAGGAGAAATATATTGACCAAGATCATACTTCAGTGCCAAACACTTTTCCCCATGAACAGACTGTTTCATGGCACTACAGCCAGGAGGAACCTGGTCTACCTTATCAAGTATTTCTCAGAATGTGAGGCGAGCCACTGTAACCACCGACAAAAAAGATTTCAAGAGCAGTTAGCTCAAGTAAGAGTGACATTAGCAACAACAACAGCAACAACAACAACAACGACATGCTTGGAAAATTACAGTGGTTCTATTCTTTCCAACAGATTAACCACTCCTTTCTATCTGACGAACCACGCCTTTCTATCTGACGAACCACGCCTTTCTATCTGAAGAACCACGCCTTTCTATCTGACGAACCACGCCTTTATATCTGACGAACCACGCCTTTCTATCTGACGAACCACGCCTTTACAACCGACAAACTACTCCTTTATATCTGGATAACCACGCCTTTCTATCTGACGAGCCACACCTTTCTATCTGACAAACCACGCCTTTCTATCTGACGAACCACGCCTTTCTATCTGACGAACCACGCCTTTACAACCGACAAACCACTCCTTTCTATCTGACGAACCACGCCTTTCTATCTGACGAACCACGCCTTTCTATCTGACGAACCACGCCTTTCTATCTGACGAACCACGCCTTTCTATCTGACGAACCACTCCTTTACAACCGACGAACCACTTCTTTCTATCTGACGAACCACGCCTTTACAACAGACAAACCACTCCTTTCTATCTGAGGAACCACGCCTTTACAACCGATAAACCACTCCTTTCTATCTGCCGAACCACTCCTTTCCAATCGACAAACCACTTCTTTCTATCTGAGGAGCCACGCCTTTACAACCGACAAACCTCTCCTTTCTATCTGAGGAACCACTTCTTTACAACCGACAAACCACTCCTTTCTATCTGAGGAACCACGTCTTTACAACCGACAAACCACTCCTTTCTATCTGAGGAACCACTCCTTTACAACCGACAAACCACTCCTTTCTATCTGAGGAACCACGCCTTTACAACCGACAAACCACTCCTTTCTATCTGACGAACCACGCCTTAACAACCGACAAACCACTTCTTTCTATCTGAGGAACCACTCCTTTACAACCGACAAACCACTCCTTTCTATCTGAGGAACCACGCCTTTACAACCGACAAACCACTTCTTTCTATCTGACAAACCACTCCTTTCCAATCGAAAATCCACTTCATCAGACGAACCACTTGTTTACAACCAACAAACCTCTCTTTCGATCGAAGAACCACTCTTTTCTAACCGACGAACCTCTTTCTTTCAACCGACAAACCATTCAAATCAGATAATATGTGCCATTGTCTTTAGCTCCTCAAAATATTAGTATATACTTTTAGCAGAAGTGAAATGAACGTATTCCGCTGGTATGTCAGTCAGTGACCTTCAGATGAGAATGCATTCTGATATCTCCCGCAGTTTGCCTGTTTTACACTATCCTGACCCAGCCTGTTAGGAGGTTCCCCCCCCCCCCCCACTTGCCATGTCTCACTAAACCCCCCCCCCCCCCCACCCCCGACCCCCACTCATGTAATTCTTGGATTGCTGATCCTGCATTGAATGACACAACGTCAAGCTAAGAAGAAGTGATGTCTGTGGGAAGATGTACAAGTGGATCAACCACTACCTCAAACAAAGAACGGCCAGAGTCCAAGTACAAGGGCAGATGAGCAAAAAGGTGACACTCGAGCAGGGAGTGCACCAAGGGGGAGTATTGTCACCCACACTCTTCCTGGTATATATAAACGATATTACAGAGAATATACCAAGAAGAGTCCATAGCTCAATGTTTGCAGACGATCTGGCTATGTGGACCTCTGAAAAGAATCTCACCATAGCAAGAAATCGGATGCAGACGGCCCTAACATCGCTGGAAGAGTGGGCGAACTCATGGCTGGTAAAAATAAACGAGGAGAAAACCACGTGCACAATATTCTCGCTCTCATTAAAACCCCAAAGTACCAAATTAAGTCTGAATGGCAAAATCCTGCAGCCAAACGACAACCCAACCTATCTGGGAGTCACATTTGATCGGCGCATGACATGGAAAAGTCAGATTGAGAGAAACCGAATGAAAGCCAGAGAAAGAATGGCAATCATGAGGAAACTTGCTGGCACAAGCTGGGGAGCAGACGAAGGCATACTAAAGAAACTGTACACTGGAAGAGTGAGACCAGTTCTCGAGTATGGCATATCGGCATGGACAACAGCAGCGAAGGCGAACTTCGATAAAGTTAACAAACTTCAAAACCAAGCCATGAGAATTATAACAGGTGGCATGAAGTCAACGCCAATTGTAGAACTTGAAAAGATTACAAAACTGCAATCCATGACCGATAGAAGAGACTGCAGAGCCAACCTGCAGTCAGAGAAACTCCGAAGACTGACGGACCATCCAATGTACCAGAGACTAAACAATCTGGGAAATGGGAAACTAAAGCGGAGAAACTTTGCAGAAATAGCCAAAGCAAAGATGCACGAAGATCCCATAAACGCACTAACAACACCAAAACCCATCACTACTGTACGAAAACCTACTTGGAGGCAGGATATATTTCCAGAGGTGGTAGAAAATATACCAGGTATTGCAAACAAAAACTGCCAGAGTGAAAAAGAAAGGAGAGACACTACCCTAAGCTTCATAACGAAAAGCTACCCAAGCATGGACTGGACCCATGCATACACCGACGGTTCTGTAACAAACACTACACAGAACGGAGGGGCAGGAGCATTCCTGAACCTACCAAATGGCAGAAAAATAACACTGTCATTCGCTACTGGTAAGTACACAAGCAATTTCAGAGCAGAGGCAGAGGCACTGAGGGCGGCAGTGGAAGAAATGGTAACACACAGTGAAAATGAGAGCCATATAGTCCTGCTGACAGATGCTCTCGAAGTAGTCACAGCGCTAAAAAGCCAGAAAAACACTGAGCTTAATGAATTAAGAGCAGCACTCTGCAAACTGTGCCAGCAGTCCGCACCAAAAAGGGTAGTGGTACAGTGGGTTCCGTCACACTGCAACATCCAAGGCAACGAGGAGGCAGACAGACTGGCAAAAGAAGGTGCAAGGCTACCACAAACAGATACCAATATGACGTACGAAGAGTCAAAACGGCTTATCAAAGCCAGATACATGACCAAATGGGAAACCGAACATACTGGTTACACCAAAAACGATGCCTATTACCAGTTGAACCGAAGAGAGCAGGTCGTTGTCTTCAGACTTCGCACTGGCCACAACAGACTGAGGTACCACCTATTCAACAAATTGAAGATAGGGTGTACCGTCGAATGCCCGTGCGGTACTGGTAAAATGACCACTGAACATCTGCTGCAGAACTGCCCGACACACGAGGATCAGAGAGAGCAGATGTGGCCATTGCCAGTGGAACTGCAAGACAAGCTCTATGGTAGTGGCGAGAGTCTCAGGATGACCGCCGCTTTTTTTCGAAAAAATAATGGTTACTGTCTGACTGTGTACGCAGAAGAAGAAGAAGAAGAAGAAGAAGAATGACACAACGTAAGCCGCCCTTGTCCATTATCAAAGTATCAGGGGTCGGTGACCTTCTACTAGACAGAGGCCATGTCAGTGAGTGGCCGAAATGCCACATTCATCTGCAGTCAATAGTTGAAGGAATAATACAAATGTATTGTTCTAGCGATGCTTTAAAATAGTTATATCGGTGAATCTATACAAATAATGCAAATCGTGACTACTGCGGGCCGGGGGAATATGCTGTTTGGTTTTAGGATTGAGAACCTAATAGTTTTGGCAATCGGGTCACAGTGGTCGACCCCAGAGTGTGAGGGTCAATACACTGACCAAGACCACCATTTCTCTTCCATGTAGCGTTCCATGGAAACAGGCTATTTTCAAGGCAGATTGGCTGACGAGATGTGGATCGATGTGATCCCCATAGTAGTGAGCGCCACGCAGATGGAACTTAGGACAACCGTCTGGAGGACCGTGGTCCACCTTCATCAGCACGCTTTCGTTGTGAGGAAAGTTGCTACAACCCGTCACTTAACGTCCTTTTCCTGACTTACTCATTGTGGACATTAAACAACAACAACAATATATATGTTCTTGAGGCTAACGTATAATATTTTTCATTGTCGTGATAAAAACAGCAGACCAATAAGATAGAGTAAACAGTTTTCCATATCTGTTTCTTTTGTTTATTATCTAAATATAACATGCACTGTGCATGTACACGATTATTGGATAAAAGATGTGAATCCCCAACTGACAATACATTTGCTGCAGGACCAAAAACTTGACTCTACTCGGCACTCTCTACGTATTTAAATGTGTTTAATTTGTCAGCTTCAGTCCAGGAACAAAGCTAGGGAAATTATAGATTTTCTGACTTGGTAATTCCTCATTTGTTTTTTTGTTGTTGTTGTTGTTGCGTAGTCTATGTCTCAACTGATGTTTACAGCCTTATTTTATGCAGCTTTACTAAACCGGTTTGCATGGGATTTAGAGGTTCACCACTGACGTGAACGATAATTGAGGCATTCGGTACAAAAGTGAACTAATTCCAGGATTTACGATGAGAAAACATAACGTTAGAGCACTTTTACTTCAGTTTCTTGTTGATATGGCATTAACAGCAAGCCTTGAATAATCTAACTAAATATAGTGTTAAACTGGGAATTTAAGACAGAATGAGATGGGCAATTTTCACGTCTCTACGGCTCATTGTTGGAGGATCTGAAAGTTGAATAATTCGGGAAGGAAACGACACAGTGAGCTCAAAATAATAGCTTTGACATGGACATTCAAGACAGAATGATCTGTAAAGATGTCACGCCTCTAGAGCTTACCGTTGTTAAACTGTTAACAAGACGGACAAAAAGACACATGCATCTCTGTCTTATAGTATATATTGTTTTATCTAAACACTCACGAAACATGTGTATGTGGATCATACTTCAACATAAAGTGTAATTTAAATACTGACAACAGACACTCTCTTACAAAGTAATTCTGGTTGTGGGAACCTCAGTCTTAAACATAGGAAGCCAGTCTTTTACCGCACCATATGACAACTTAATTATCGTGAAAAGACTTTAAGATTGCGGCACCTCAGGAATAGGTTTTTCACCAAGCCTCTTTAACGGCCAATTTCAGACATCAAATCTTCGGAATGTGTGTTTTCTGGGCGGAATGTGTTTTTCCTGGACGGAATGTGCGTTTTCTGTACGGAATGTATAGTCTATTGCACCCGGTACCGTGTTGAATGGACGATGATGATCGAGACTGGCCTAGCGAGCAGGCAGTGAATTTTATTTATTTTTCTTTAATGCTCATAGGATATAGAACAGATTTAGAGAATGACACGTAAACTTACAATGACAGTTGAAGTTAAGATTTAAGGCATATAGATGATGCGCGTTGCGCCCTGTAAGTTTTGTCCAGCTCTGTCTCCCGTATTTCGACATTGTCTGCAATGGCTGTAAAGACCGATCCGCGAGTGACAGTCCCTGCCACAGATCGTACAACCATACTGAGGAGGCTGGCTTGTCTGGCTGTTCGTTGATATCTTCAGTTTTTCTATTTTCTCTGCAGCCAGAAGACCTCTACGAGTGTCAGCAGCCAGCATGCTTCCTTCAACTGACTGTCTCTAGATAGCTCGATCCTAAGCAATTTCTTCCCAGCCCTCGGATGGGACGTCGCATGACTTCATGTTCCTCTTGCATACGTCCTTGAATCGCAGTGTTGGATGACTGATTCTTCTAATTCCAATATCGAGCTGTCCATAAAGGATATCCTTTGGCAGCCTCTTTTCTTCCATGCGATAAACATGTCCCAACCACCGTAGACTTTGCTGGCTCAACATCGAGTACATGCTGTGAGTGTTTGCTCTTGAAAGACCGTATTATGTGACACTCTCTCTCTTGCCACCCAATCCCAAATATACGCCGTATATGTAACAGGTGTTGAGCCGCCGTTGCCGTTTAATGTAAATGCTCCAAGTCTCTCTTCCATACATGAGAGTGACAGGAACGCAGGTCTAATAGACCCGGTCCTTGGTGTAGTGAGACAGCGCAGTGTTTTCTAGACCCTCTTCGTCAGGCCGGCCATGACGGAACTTGCTATGCCAAGCCAACTGTTTATCTCCTTCTCGAGCGAGAGAGTGTTGCTGATGGCAGACCCCAGATAAGTGAAACTGTTGACGACCTCTATAGCGACGCCATCAATCTTTATGAGGGCACAGTGGTAATGCCATGTGCGCCCAAACTGATTGCACCCCTCTTTTAAAGACATTTCTGAGGCGGTCAATGCAACTGTGCACGAGACACACAGGAGGGCTTGTTCTAAAATCCCTTCAAAATCTTACGCTGAAAGGCATAACATGATAAGCGAAAAGAAAAAGGACTTTAATAATTCGCAACAAAATCATAAACGTCCAAATGGATAGACGAGCCAACCAACACACAAAAGAAAGAAAACATGGAAGGCAAACTAATTGAAATTGTGAAAGCCAGCTTACAAAATAACAAATACACATAATGTATGACACGCGACAGAAAAAGACTGAGCCGTTGATAAATGACATTGCTCATAAAGACGAGATTGTAGATACCGAAATACTACGGATAGAGAAAACAGAAAAAAGTAGAAAAAGAGTAAAGGAAATTAAGAGGGAAAACTGAACGAATAAAAGAGAAATAGAGAAAGTAAGGAAGAAAGAGCGAACGAAAATGAGAAAGAGAGTAGGAGAAAAAAGAGCGAGGGCTGTTATAGAAAAGGAAATAGAGAAACAAGATTAAAAAAGAGATAGAGAAAGAAAGATAAATAAATGAAAGAGAGAGTGTGAGAGAGAGAGAGAGAGAGAGAGGATGTGAGAGAAAGGGGCTATGATGAGGTCAGAGGCAGAATAGTCAACAAAAACAGTTAGACCCGTTTATAATTCAAACGGAGACCACCACACAGTAATGTCTACTATCTCCAACAATATTTCTCACGGTTACTGATTCAGTTATGCGACAAACAACGGCAGAAATGAACACTGGGTACAGAGGACAT